>JAUZNK010021546.1:0-37300 GCA_035046665.1 Euphysa ruthae | reverse complement strand
TATATATATAGATAAAATTCCTCCTGTTTATAAAGTTTATATATTTTCATCAATTAAAGCAAAACTTATGTTCAACCTTAAATTTCTCATATTTTCATAACTCATAAGTTCAACGGCATAAAAATTTTTTGAATTTTCAATAAATACTAAACCGAAGCACTAAACCTAGGTTGTTTTGAGCAGCTTAAAAATTGTAAAAAACTTAAAGATCAAAGGAGTAACACTACTCAAAATATCTGAAGATCTTTGATCAATAATAAAGTCTCCTATTAACAAAATTTGGTGGAAGAAAATTAAGCTCAGCAATTAAATCTGCTATGAAATTGTTAAACAGGCCTGGCTTTTTAAAAATAATTAAGAAAAGTAGTTTTATTTAATATTAAATGAAACAGCCATAACAACCAGAATCTTACAAGCTTAATCATATATATCATATATGTATAATATGCATTAGTTTGAAAATTTTCAAAGTGATTGTTTCAAGATCTAATTTTTTAACAAACTAATTTTCAAACCAAAATGCTTTTAAAACCTTTTTACTTTTGCTTGTCTAGGACCAAAAAATATGAAATTTTTCTGTGC
This sequence comes from Euphysa ruthae, assembly GCA_035046665.1. Classification (NCBI taxonomy): domain Eukaryota; kingdom Metazoa; phylum Cnidaria; class Hydrozoa; order Anthoathecata; family Corymorphidae; genus Euphysa; species Euphysa ruthae. The sequence continues at coordinate 36,718 of JAUZNK010021546.1, read as the reverse complement.
AATGTAAAATTATTATTTCCACAGCCTTAACAATGACAGAGTAAATTTACACCAAAAATGAAAGATTTGTGCCCATTTTTAATCCAAAACAACAAATTTCTTCAAGCATCTTAATTTTGAAATCATGGCAAAAATTTTCTAAATTTTACAAATAATAAAATGTGTGTAATGGACAAACAGATGGATGATCAAATGGACACAGTAATGAACAAATAAATAGAATATAATATTTTGATTCATAATGTCAGCCGATATCTAGTTCATCTAACATTTGGAATGTTTTCAATTATTCATATTACAACAACAAATATAATTACCTTAAAAATATCACTTAAATATAAGACAGACTATTTTGACATTTGTATAAACAAAAATAGATATTTTCAAAAATATTTTTGTTTGTCAACTCAGGCATTAATAATTAAAGAGATAAAACGCATTTTATGAGTTATAAAACTTTATTTGGCGACGTTTCAGGAGTCATACTGCTCCTATCATCAGGCTCATATAGATATATTCAGCATACCAACTGTGTGTCCGAGCAAGCTTTTAACACCATGAGCCAATCCTTCTGCAAATTGATGGGGGCCTCCAACACGGCCCTAAAAAAACAGAAATATGGCATTCATTATCAAGAATATTTTGATGACTTATTAATTTATAATTTATATTTCTATATAATTTTAATTTATTGCAAGTGCCTACTTTTAAAATAAAAATTCCCAACCTTACTTTGCAGGCATTTTGCTTTTACAAAATGTGCTTTCATCTTGCAGTATAAAATTCTGATTAATTTGCTTAATAGAAAATTATAAATAGTATAAAATTCGGTCATAAACCAAAAGTTTTGCTTTTAATACTAATTAGTTTTGATGAAATTTCTTTCAAAAATATAAATTTAAGGAAGATCAACCAAAGTTTCAGCCGAATGTTTTTCAATAGGATATTTTAATTACAATAAATTGATTTAATTCTTCAATTACATATAACCTAAAAAAATTTTCCACAGTAAATTAAAAACGGGACATGTAATATTCTCTTATTATTCTATGGTGATATTAATATACAAACTGATAGATTTCCATGGATTTGCCCCTGGCATGAACATTAGCCAAACTATTCATTTATAAAAAATATACGGCTACTTAATCTTTATTTTACCAATGATAAGTCAATGGTATTTTTGTAATTTTAAAAATGAATACTATGAACTTTTTGAATTGCAAAAAAGCCACCCAGAACTAATTCATGATGTTAGTTTGGGTCAATATGTCAAAAAATCTGATGTTTTTTTAGAATTTTCTTGGAAAATTTTTTTTATATACTTTTCCCTTAAATAAATGATGATAATTAATATTATTTTCCAAATTTCATAACTCTTCTTAGAAAGCCATTTTGACAATAAAAATCTTTAATAATAATAAGAAAATTAGTGTCTAATGTACACCTGGATAGAAAAAAAGTTGTCTAAAGATTAAATTTAAAAAAATGAACATAGAGAGAAAAATATGAATTTCTATCAACAACTTGAAAAGATTAAGCAAAAATTATTATAAAGAGAATTTTCCAAAATCAAACAAGTTTTTAGCAAAATAGGATCATTAAATTGGTTATTTAACCAAGCTTAATCTTGGACCCAATAGATTTTAAACCTTGTATTGATTGATGATTTCTAAAAAAATTGTATTTAAGATATTATAACTGGTAGATTTTCCATAAAATATAACATAAACTATTTTCAAAATTTTTTTTTTAAAAAAATGCAATTAAATTTTCTATAAATCTTATTATTTGAATTCTGTAGGGGTAAAAACACTACTATTTGACTGATGTCGAGCAGCAAATTGAAATGCTAGGACAGAAGACACAAGTATGACTCATGAATTTAAAAAGATATAATTGCTCACCAAGTAAGGTTCATAGAAGAGATCTTTGAATCCCTGTCCATATCCACTCATCAATCCATATGGATTACCCAATACATCTAGACCCAACACTAGAACATGGAACTGTTTCAAAGCCTAAATAATAAACATAAGAATAAAATATTTGAGACTTCACGATAATTTAAACATTGAGAATCATACAAAGATCATACAAAGCAATAAAAAATTTTATTCCATAAGAAAATAGCAAAAAAAAATATAGGGATATAGTTTCCAAAGTTCTTATGATATGTTGAAGCTTGAGTGTAAAATGATATTTAAGCCAGATTAAATTTTATTAACAGGCATTATAAACTTAAAACGGAAATAAAATAGATCATTAATAGTAAATACCTGTATTAAATAATGCTTAGTTGCCTCAGCAACAAGAACATCCTGTGATAATGATACAGACGATCTTTGGAAGTATGCAAATCTCAAGAAAAAAAATTATAATTGTGATAGCAACATGACAACTGTACTAGATGATCTTTTTCACAATTTATTTTTACTATAATATATAATATCTGTAAGTCCAAAAATGGAAAATTAAAGAAAATTAGGGAAAAAAAAAAAAATAATAAAAAAAAATAAAATAAAAGCAACAAACAATAGAAAGTACCTAATGAAAAAGAAACTTATGATTAATTTTGTTAATAAATTTATTGTAAGTTATAAATTGATGTAAGAAAACACTCACTTCATGACGACATCACTTATATCTGTAAAATGTATTCCAACAGCACTAATCAGCCATTCATAGAGAGCAGCCTCTCTAGATTTACTATTTGTTTCCTTATGGCTCTCCAGAGAAAAACTTAATTTCAACATAACAGGGAAAAGATATAACTCATCAATATAAAGTTTGGTTGATTGGGAACCTAATAGAACACTTATCGATTGCTCAACAGTTTGCTGGACATATGTTAGATCTTCATTAAACAGCTCATGTTGACTTTTCAATACATTCTGTTCATGGTACAAGCTCATTATTCCTGTGATAATATCACGATCTACTTTCAAATTTATTTCTTGAAGCAACATTTTGAAATATCTAAAATTATACATTAAGTAAGTAAGTGAGTGAGTAATTAAGTAAGTATGTAAGTAAGTAAGTAAATAAGTATTTATTCACTATCAATAAAAATACAACAAAATATATGTTAAAAAATTAAAAATAATACAATATTGTAAACAATGGGGCCTGTATTGATAGCAGGAATAAGCAAAAGAAACAAAAGCCTTATTTTCATTGTGGGCTCTCAATGGGTAAGGGGAGGTCTGTTCAAATATATGGTATACTTATTTAACATAAATAATATGCCGTATTAAATTTAATTAATTTAATTAAACCATTATATTATTTCAGTTTTAATTTGGCAAGGTAGTGTTTCGTTTTGTTACTAGCTTTTGCGCATTCTCTTAAATTGTTCCATATCAAGGGACCCATATAAGAAATAGTGTTTTCACCTTGGTTAGTTTTTCTGAAAGGATGATCAAGTTTTTGGTAGAAATTCCTTACTCTTAAATTATTATTTACATTAGTTTTGAAGACCTCAGACATGTATTCAGGGAAATTTCTATTCACAAACTTAAAGACACTTGCACTTATGCATTGTTCAAATCGCTTACATTAAGCCAATTTATTCGTTCAAAGTGATCAATTGTTAAATACTCTCTGTTTCCCAATAGAAGACAGTACCTAATACATTTTATTTGCACAGTTTTGTTTTTAAAGCTTTATTAATATTAGCATACCATGAAGAGCAAGCATAGTCAAAATGAGGCTGAATTAATGAATTACATAAAAGCCTTTGAAGAGCAGGAGTTAAATATTTACTGTATAAAAAATTTAATTTATAATTTATTTTGGAAATTACACTAAGTCTTTCATCAAAAATACATCCAAGATATTTAACCATGGTATGTTGCTTAATTTTAATACTATGATAATTGATGTCAAAACTGTCAGTTTTCTTCAGTTTAAATTTACTTACAAAAAGTATGGTTTTAGTTTTATCTTCACCAAAATGAATGCTTAATTTATTATCAACAAACCATTCCGCAGATCTTTGAAAAGTCTTTATTTAACTGTCTTTCTATTTCCTTCACATTACTATGTTGGATTAAAAAACACGTCAGTATAAAATCGTCAGTATAAGTTTAACAAAAAGCTCCATAATTTTAGGTTGGTTTGTAATGATTTAATATGGCCCCTTGATGAAAACATTATTAATTGTTGATTTGGAAATTAAAACTTTCAAAAAAAAAAATTCAAAATTTCAAAAGCTCCTAATTTTTCTTGTTCTGAAGTTAAAATATATTGATCTTATACGGAACATTCCTTAGGATAAAGAAAAAAAAAATCCAAAATTTCAATTTCTCAACATAAACTAGCTCTTGAGATACTGCTAAAACGATGACAACAGGAACTCCAGGTAAATACTTACAAAAATTACAACATTGAGACTTTGGCATAGAACGCAAAAAAATTTTAAAATCAATTTCTTCTTCATCTTCACTATCAAAGGCCTCTATGACTAAAATTAATATCCCTTCCATCTTTATTCAGCATACAATCAAGAGTATTTTGCTAAGTCAAATTGTATCCACTCATCTTTTATATAAATAAAATTTCCAAGTCCCGGACAAGTCTGGATTATGCATGCTTTCACTTTGAAGGCAAACGACTTCTAACTAATGGCCTGGTGAGCAATTTTATTGAACTCTCTATAAAATTTTCTTTCAAAAAAGTTTGGCAGTTCAGTAGATTTTGTAATGGTTCAGCTGCTTTGCAAGCTTCAAAACATTGGAGAAAAAAAAAGGCCAACAAAAAAATCAACTCGGAAATTTTTTTGCTAACGTTATTAATAATTACCTCGGCAATTTCCGGTTAATGAGATGAATTGTGAGGGCTGAAATAGCTTGGTATATCTATCAGTAATATTTTTATATCTAATAGGCTAAGTATTAACTCAATTTTCCACCAGATTCTGATTCAGAATCCATCGTTCCTGTGTGAACAATTTTCCGTAGTGTGGTCTCAAAAGAGTCAAAGAAAAAAAAAAACAATAAAAAGATTTAAAGAGATTTTTTGTTTTAATTCTAAAATAGACTGGTTTCGAGGCCTGGATCTAAGGAACAAAAATTTTTCAAAAAGAAAGTAACAAGCAATTTCCGATCTATATAAACTGTCAAAAAATGTTGAGCCTAAAATGACGTTTCAGGTCCTGGAGACTGGGCTCGATAAATTTTTTAAAATGAGACACAATGCAACTGTAATCATAAATGAAATTTTTAAACACTCCAAAAAATTTCAGTCAAATTAAAAATTAAAAAAAAACAAATTGACAAATTTTAAGAGCCAGAAAACAAGAGCTTTTAGCATATGGCCTTCAACTTCATACACAAATTCAAAAAATGTTAATGAACAGATTTTTAGAACATTCTAAAAATGTCAATTTAAGTCCTAAAATGTCTATACCTCAGCATACCCTGAATAAGCTCAAACATTTTCTAGTACCAAAAAACGAGAACTTTTTTTTTTCAAAAAAGTTAGAAATAATTAACCGTTTTTGATTAAAATAAGCAAACAGATGGATAAAATTTCAAAAATGGTCAAAAATTATGATAGGGATTGGGTTCAATAAAATTTTCAAAATGGCTGACATGCCTAATTTATTAGAGATAATATTTGCTAATATAAAATATAATATAAAATTTCAGAATAGTTGGAGTATAAATTTTTGTGAAAAGTCACGAAACAGACAATTTTTGCTGTTTTCGGGTCATAAATTGGACCCATGAGCAAGAACTTTTTGTAAATCATATTGGTCAAAAGATTCCCTGTATGGCCTTGTATTAACATGCAAATATTAGTGAAATCCAATGAATGCATTTGGAGAAAATGGTGATTTTAGGCCTAATATGAATTTATTTGGGCATATTTGATTCCAGTACCAAAAAAAAAAATGTTAGCGTCTTTATGATTTCAAGCAAAATAAATGAGAAGTTTTTGAGATAAACTATCAGAAGGACAGACAAAGGGACAGGTGGACAAAAGAGTCATGAGAAAATTAATAGACCTCCTTTGGCATCATTGGAATATTCTTGTGAGAAATCTAGAAATCACATCTTAGGACAAAATCTTGCCCAAAACTTTGAAATTAATAGATGTGGTTATTGATTTATAAATAACCTTTTCTAAATATTATTTCTTTAAAAACTTCATTTTTTTTTCAAATCTTAACGAAATAATTCAAGGTAAATAAAAAAAAAATATTCTAAAAAAACGAGTATTCAACTGAAAAAAGGTTCATATAAATAAAATGTTCATACGCTACCAAAATAATAAACTACAAATGAAAAGTAGCCAATCCAATTCAATCAAGTTTTCAAACCAAACTTTATGAAATATTTATCCTTAATGCACATGAAGAAAAATTGTATAATTTAAAACCATTATGTCCTAATAACTTACAATTCTTTAAGTATTGAATCTTTAATAAGACCAGCAGAGAAGAGATTTGACTTTAGCCAGTATTGATTAACAATCTCATCAGGAGTGGAAAAGAAACCGTGTGCAAGATACGCACAGTGTAAACCCAGTAAAAATGCAATATGATGTTCAATTTCCAAGAAAAGTCTCTCACATGATGATTTGTCTTTAACATAGCCCTGGAACAAGAAGGTATATGAAGCAACTCTAATACAGTTGTTTTAGCTGACATTTTGAATTATTGAAATGTTAAATCTAAGCAGTAGTTCATGGAGGAGCTCAACTGTTTAGTTTTATTTGAATTGAAGCCTCAAGGATAAATAAAGATAAAAGATAAAAAGAATAAAGATAAAAAGATGTCTTCTATTAGCTTCTAACATCAAATTCATTACATAATTTGGAAAAAAATCTTGAAAGGTTTATTTTATTTTTGTGTAAATATCTAAACTATCAAGAAAAATATTTCCTAACCCCAGCTAAAAATTTGGCAGAATCCTAACGCAAATTCTTGAAAAGAAATTTAAAATTTATTTTTCTTAATCATGTCAACCCAAGACAAACATGGGCTCAGGAAACAATATTAAAGAAGCCCTCTGTCAAAAGTTAACTTAATAGAAAATGAATCTTGCAAATAGTGTATCATTTTTAGAACCAAAAAATTTAAGGGTTTTTACACTCATAACTAATGTTCATCGTAAAATTTTTACCTGGACATTCCCTTTGTTAATTGTCTTTAACTCACCACTAATTGAGGCCAATGCTATTGATACTTCTTGTTCTATAAAAAAATGTTTAGCATCTAGTGATCTCTTATTTTACAAGAAAAATAATTTCTAAATTTTACTTTATGATTAGTCATTGATACAACCCTCGCATTTTCAAACCTTATCTGATGAACAAAATTGGAAACTAAAGCAAGCCAACAACATAACATTGTTGGTATCAACATAGATAACAATATTTTTTTCTGTTTTAGATATTTGGCACAGACAGAGTACAGCCTAAAACTCAAAGAAGCACTGTATTGGGTGGGAAAACCCCTCATGAAAGAAATAAGTAATTCATCATCACATTAATCTTAAACTCTAACTTTTTTGCCAAACTATTACCTGGCTTTTCTTATTATTTGGCTTTTAGCTTTAGTTGTTTTACATGTTGAAAATTACCATGTTGACATGTACTAATTTACAATTTAAGTTGTGTTTTATAATTGGACAAACGATTACGTTCGGACAAATAATTTTGATACATTACATCTCGATTTATTTATTATGTACTCTTTAGTTCTTAAGTCAAAGACTATTTAAACAGAATCTAATATTTAGATAACCCACTTTATTAACAAGTTAATAAAAGTCATAAAGAAAAAAATGAATTTAGTCAAAATAAATTATATTGCGTAGCTATGCTCCTCAATTTTACTCAGGAAAGAAAATTGTAAGTCAGCTAGTGTCAAAAATTGTCAGGGATAAATTCTAACTTACAATATTGTTAAAATTATTATTTTAATTAGTAATATACCTGCAAACTTTTCCACACAGGATGCTTCAGAACTCTCATTTGGCGCAACATCCTTTTCTGAATCAATATCACTTTCTTTTGCAGCCAATTCTTTTTTTGATACGTCTAAAACATATACCGATATATTAGATCGATGTAGGAACCAGCAAAGATCAAAGAGGTATATTTCCATATAATTAAATTAGCATTTGTTTTATTAAGAATGTTATTTTATTGACTTCATGAAAACAGTTAAACATTTTTGGAAGAAAAAAAATATGCAACACCTATATTTAGAACTAACCACGGAATAAAGAATTTTTGCATTCATTATTTTAAATTATAACAATTAGAACTTTTAAAAAATTTTGCAAATTAAACATACTTAAAGGTTTTGGTTACTTTTGATGACATTTATTTTAGTAAAAAATTATCATGTATAACAAAACTTGCTGCAAATCTATATAACCTAAAGTAAAAAGGTAGTGAGTTAAAATGTGTTTTATTTTTGGAGATGTTTTTGGAGAAAACCCGCTTTCATATTTGGTTAAATTAAAAATGAAATCTTAGAATTAGGTTTAATTAGAATTAATCTCAAAATTCTGGAAATAAGGATTAATCAAAAATTTAATATGATGCTTCCACGGACTCTAAAGGACCATTAAAAAAGTATAAAAGAATAATTATGTTTGGTTATTTGCATAGCGGACTGTATTTCTTTTTACAGCAGGAAATAAGATTTTGGGAAGATGTATGAGATGCAGTTGACATGGTAAGGTTCATTTATGGATTGAATAGATTCTGTAATTTTAGGTGAAAATTTCCTAAAAACCAGTTTAAGATTAAACCAATATTCAATTTAGCCAAAAAAAGAAAATAATTTTTATTTTTTTTTTTTTTGCAATGTAAAAATTTGGCCAATATATTTGAAATTTTTACAACTTCCAAGGTTTATGAGTTTCTGATCTAAGCAGAACTCAAACTAAAAGAATTGGAAAAATAACTCTTCTAAAATAACCTAGAATATATAAATCATGGAAAAACACATTTTTCCCAAAAATTAAAATATCCAAAATAAGTAACACAAACATAAAAAAGACTACATAGAACATAATAAAACATTTAGGCACTTTTTGTAAACTTTGCTTTTTTTACAAGTCACTGTAAAAGCCAAATAATGATGTCAAAGAAATACATTCTTCTAAGGACCTGAACAAGATTACAACTTGACTAACACAAATGAGGGTTTTTAGTTTCCAAGGCATAAAAATTTTCAGTTTGAGCAAAGGACCATGGCTTATTGCTTAGCTCTTTACCTCTGCTCATGTGAGATTTGCTATGATAGTCAATGGCTCTATACTCAAAATCCTAGACTAGGAAGCCTTGAAAGATTGAAAATTATTAAAATATCTGCAAAATTTGGATATTGCCTTTTAAAATTTTTTCTTTTACCTAATTATATTGTAGTTTACAGTAACTAGAAAGAAAATATATCCTTATTTAAACACAAACTGCTTCTTATACACCCTTTGATAGTTTTGGTTTTTGTTTTTAAGGATTTTTCAGAAACATGGGAGGAGTAGTAACAGAACAGTACTACAACTTTGAGGAACTTAAAATATATACTGCTGAAATGCAACTGCCAGAATAATGTAAATCATCGAGAAATAAAAGTAAATTTTTACTTAAGAGTAATATGAAATATATAAAGTCAATAATGTTATTATTTTGAATCTTATACCAGACAGTTACCAGGGACGATTTATTAATGAGCTTAAATTAATTGCTATACAACAGCTCCTATAATTCTACAGTCATCAAGTCAAACTCATTTCAATAATGACCCATACTAACCTTATAATAATGTGCTTTTCAGTTTTGCTTTTATTTTAGAGAAATTTTACAGTTCTGATCAGCTTATTCCATTATAATAGTCTTTGGAATCAAGTAAACTCAAAATATTTCTTAATAGACTGTTATGCCACAAGAGGGTTATTCAGCTTAGTGGTATCAAAAAATCTGAAAAAAATATCTCTACTTTCCTGAAAACTCAAGCAATATTTCTGTTGTTTTTTTAAATCCGTCTGCAACCTTTGCCTGCATGTCAACCTTATAACCTCTAAAGGTTTAATATGAAAGTACTATTAATAATATATTTTAAATACATATATTATAACGGTATGATATATATTTATATTATAACGATATGATATATATTCATATTATAACGGTATGATATATATTTAGCACTCATCTTTTAATCATTAAAACTTGCTTTAAGGTTTACAAATATTTGGTTTAATCTTGAAAAAAAAATTTATATTTATATCCAGCAAAACAATTAGAACAATGTGTTTTATTTGTTTTATGTGAAAACGTTAAAAAGATGCAAGACTTAACAAGCGCTGAGCAGCTACTGGACACCCTCCTATTGGTAAACTCCAAAAAACCTGGCTCTTGCACTTCTCATACACAAAAAAATTTCTAAAATAAGCCATTTTTTATTTTTAATAATTCAAAATTCAATCACATCAAAATTTTGCCTGGCAAAAGCATGGTATCTTTTTCAACCAATTTTCAAAAAAAAATTACTCCAATCAGTTGAAAAATTTCATCTCGCTAGCCAAAAAAATATGCCAAATGAAAAAATATTATGTAATCTGTTTAGAATTTCATAATTTGTGTTTTTCAAGATAAACCTTCCCTTCTGCAAAGAACTATGGGAAGTTAAATAATATACTGATAAAACAGCTGCAATTAAAACTTAAATGCACAATTAAAATGTGCAATTTTCTGCACGTTTTAAGTTAAATTTTAAATGCAATATTATGTTAAAGTATATAAAGCCAAAGGTAGAAGGTAAATCCTTATTTTATCACTCTGCCAGAACTTGCCTTTACCAACAATCATGATTTAAAACTACCCAGCATATGATATTATAGCCCCAGCTAATGCATTAATAATACTATTCCAGTGACTATTAACTACATTAATTAATTACATAAAAAAAAAACTGAAACATACCATATAGCAGTGACCATTGTCGCAAATCTGTGTGCGGTATTACTGATGAGTTAATCAAGTTATATTGATCAAGTAAATCTGCAAGTTGTGACATACCATCGCAATTTGATGTTATGACAGGCGCATAAGCTTGAAGGATCACCATATACACAATGAACTCGTTAAATAAACAGCCAGCAGGAGTCATAATGAAATTTGATATAGGAGGGTGTGGAGGTGGCTCAAGAAACACCTTGAGGAGTACCATGCAACTATCAAGAAGTTGGCTCATGTAGAAACTTATGACCATTGCAAGTGATCTAAGTGGTGGAGCAAGCTCGTATGCATAACCTAGATTAAGGGTACATATTGTTACAATCTACATTCTTCTGTCAAAATCAAATTATTTGAATTTTATGAGAAAACTAATGCAGCAAAAAATATACCTTATTATTCTGTCAAGGTAGCTGCTATTAACACCGGTGGAAAAAAACTCATTTAGTAAAAGTGAAATACCTCTGCAAGTAGATTCTTAAAGATAATGAAACTCATAACAATGGTAATACATATTAAATATCTTGATACCGTGCCTCTTAAAATTTTTCTCTCAGAAGCGATACATATAGACTGTTGACATGGCTATAATTTTTCTTCAACAGGCTATATTGTGGTATCAATAAAAAGCTAAGTAAAAAGCCAAGCAAAAGAAGCCAAAAGCTACTTTATATTGTCTCTTTATGGAGAAATACAGACTTCAAAACTTTGTGTAATAGCTTTATACCCGCAAAGATTTGGCTAATTGGTGAACATAGTAAGTGAATTATTTCATGCACATGCTTTACTTTTTAGTTGTTACATATATAATAGATATACATAATAGTGTATTAAAATATAATAAACTGGATTTTAATATATAGCAAATTGTTTTCTAATATAAGTTTTGCTCAGAAATTCTTATTATTTGTTATTGTAAATCTTAACCGTTGTTTAAAGATGCCAATCAAAAACGATATTATCATTATAAACATTCAATGAAAATTTTAAAATATTGATTAAAACATGTTCTGAAATCATTATTCAATTGCATGATCCCATCGTTGACGTGCATTTATCTACTTCACCATGTAAATAAAATTAATAACTAATTACAATTAGTTAGTTTGTTTAAATACAGGTAGGTATGTGTCATTGTACAGTATTTGATTGAGCTGTTATTTCTAAACTATGATATTTATGATCACCAAATTTTTGCAAAAGCTTCTCAATATATGTGGGTAACTTATCTTTTCATACAAAACTTTTAATATTTCTTAGTTCACATTCTAGAAGCATTATCTTTGATCTTTGAAAATATATTTTTTTCTAACAGCCTGTTAAATTGGTGTTATTTTGATGTACAGGTTGATATGGTAAGTCATTTACCACATATTTATTTATTTTTAATTATACTTAAAAACCCTTAAACATATGTGGTATCGAAAGAGTTAAAATCTAAAAAATTTTATATATATATATATATAAAAAAATTGTTCAAACTGTGGGTTATGTATTAGAATAAAATAAAATATAAATAATTAAATCTCTAGAAAGCTTTTTATCATGACACTAGAAATATAAGATGGTCTTATCAATTATGACGAGATGAGTTTGGGAACTTTTTAAAAAATTATTTTCAGGGGGTAAAGTAACGAAAAATCAGAAAATAACAATATACAACTTAATAAACACTTCATACATAAAATCAAAAACTCATTTTGTTTGCTCCAATGAGGTAAATGTTTGGTGAAACTTTGATGTATTTTAATCATAGTATCTTGAGATATTTAGATTCTTTTCCTTGAAACCCCTAAAAATGCAAACTGAGAAAACTTCCTCTAAAGTTAATAGCAGACACAAGTATTCCTCAATAAAATAAATGATGCTGGAAGATGTTGAGGGTGAACTACTTTCAAGAATGGAGTTAATCAGTTTTTGTGAACTACTATTGCTCAATGGAGTAAATATCTTTGTAGTTAAACAAACAAACAACATCATGTAACACTAAGGTACTTTTTACTAGTAATATTCTGTCCCGTTCTAGACTTTCGTTTTAGCTTCTATCTTTGCAATTTGATTTGATTGCATTATTAATTCAATACTACAATTATAAATTAATTACAAAGATGATTATATAATCAAAAAAAGGAATAATATAATTCAAACCACAGAGCAAAACAAGTAAAAACCTGTAAAAGTTCTGTTCACTAAAAATTCAAATGTTTATTCATTATTCAATTTTCCTTCATGTAAATGAATCACATAATTGATTTTTAACTGCCAGCAAGCGGTTTATGGGTGTAAAATTAAGAACCAAGAGGATTTAAATTAGGTTAAAAGCTCCTGGTAAACAGTAGAAACAAATGGTTGCTAAGAACATTAGAACGCATCATACTTAGGGAACGACTTTAAAGGATTTTTAGGTATGATTTTGCAAAATAACAGTAACAAAATTCCGTAAATGACAAAATTGAATATTTTTTTATGAAAAAAACCAAAGAAAGAAAACCAGAAAAATGAGATGACTAAATCTTTAAGATGGTACACCAAAGTTGAAACTTCTAAGAGTAAAATTTAAGACGGTACACCTAAGTTTAAATATCGCAAATTATTTTGGAAATTTTAAAAAGCAAATTAAATATGTTTCCTCCTTTGATTACTTTATTCTTAATTCTTAACTGCTTATAATAGTTTTATACTTCAGTATAATCAAAACAAAGTGAGGCTTGCTAAAATTGTGAAATTTTAGCAAATTGGCAAAAAGAACATTTTATGAATATTCATAGGAATCGTAGAAAAGTTCAAGTATATTATTTATTTATTGTATTTTAGTACGAGATGATTCTTACCTAGCGGATATTATTTTGATGCACTATTTTGACAATTTAAAGTCATTTGACATTAAAATTAACAATCGCCTAAGAAAATTATTTATAGATAGTTATGAGCAGTTGGACTATAAAAATCTACTGTGTACAAATTTATTATGTCAAACAATATTAAGTAGAAGAAAGACTAAATTGGCTTTGAAAATTGAATATTTTTGTTATTCAAATTTGTTTTTGCTCTATGAGTTAGTATCTCAAAAGTTTGATTTAATAATTCTTAAAAAAAGTTAATGCCTTTAGTTTAAATCGCATATGAAATTAAAATGGCTTTGTTTGTTTTGATCTAAAACACATTCTTTTCACGTGATCATAACATTTACCTTTATCTTACATGAGAAAATATTGACAGTACTAAAAATGTTTAACCATCTATTATTATCTAGTATGCCATATATTCATTTTTCAGAATAACTTAATATCATGATGATTGACTACAGTCAAATTAAGAAGGCGTAGGTTATTTATCAAAAACTCAGCAATATAGTAATGAGCTTACATCTAGCAGGCCAACATATATCATCTTGACTCAACAAAAACACCCTGGCAAACAATATCCGTTGAAATTTTAACAACATCTCCATAACGTTGGAATAAACATCTCTGGTGTGATGCACATTTCGACCCACACTAAAAAGTGTGATTAGTAATGTATGAAGAACATGATCAGCCACAGGTTTTCCTTTCTTTTCAGTCTGATAACTTAGCATTTCCTCCAAAAGATCTTCAATTCCATTGTTTTTCAACAATCCATCCATTAATAGTTGAAGAACAAACAAATGTTTCTCATCATAAGAATCTTAACAAAAACAAAAAAATTTTATCAGAAGTGCTTTATTTCAGTAGTGTTTTGATTGTATACAACAATTGTCACTTATTTACAAACTTTTTGAAAAATTTAGGAAAAAAATACTTGTAAAAACATACTGATATAAACTTTGATATATTGATAAATAAATGGAAAACTTCAATTAGGGAAATAATTTAGATGTCACATATACTTCACAACACAAGAAATTCTAAATTTTAAAGCAATTAGTGATTATTAACCAAAATTGTAATTCACTTTGCAATTAAATACTTTTTCACCGAAGGAAAAAGATAACATTTTATCAATTGATACTTTGAACTTTGAACTTCGCTGCATTGACATGTAAATACCCAAAACTTTCCCTTTAAAATTTACCAATTACAAAGTCTGTACATTATATGTAACTCATGATTAATATTATAAAAAATTTGAAAATATATAAAGATCAAATAAATACCCCTTTTAGTAAAAAAAGTACAAAATGCCTGTTCAAATAGAATTCCACTCTAAGAAAAAATAAAAAAGAAATTAATAAAGAACTTATCTAAATTTTCTCCTAATTTAATAAAAAAAGCATACCTAATTTGAGATCCATCCTAATTAATTTTCATGCATAAAAGAGCAGTACCTAAAGTTTATAGTATGCGAAATACCACTTTAACATCAGATGGTGTACAAATTAAGTTAAAAAATTAAGTCCACATAATATGGTTAATTAATAACTGTATCCTAATTAATATTTCACCAGATGAAAAGAAGTTCTGAATGCTAAATTTTTTAAAAAAATATACAAGAAATATGGCTTTTTTTTTTTAGTATCTGGGGAGAAACCAAAAATAAATTGTCAGGATGAATTGTATGTAGATTTTAGAACAATCTGTTAAATGCATGAAAATAGGCATACTTAACCATTAAGGTATCTCAGAATTGTACTGCGCCTCAGGCCCAATTCTGATATATTAGAAAAACACATATTTTGTGAATAATATAATTTCAGCCGTTTTTTTTTTAAAAACAAACATAGACAATTAAATATAATGGTATATATCTTCTATTAAATATAAAAATCGGTAAACTCATTTAATAATGCAATATTATGATTGTAGAGTATAGATGTAAAATAGATTTAAATATAAAAAAATCATAACAATAACTTAAAACTTAAAAAAGTCAATCAATATAAATAATAAATATGAAAGTTATTTTTAATTTGTGATTTTAATTATTTTAATTATAGTATTTCAAATGTATGCAATATAACTGGAAATTTACTAAAGTATATAACTTTTTTGGATGTACTGGCAGTTCTGAAAAAGATTAGGAAAGTATTGTACCAGACTAGAGTTTATACTTTATTTACCAGCAAAGTGATAATAATTTTTACCGTGCCTTTGTACTAATAAAACAAAAAGCTACGATTCTATTAACACCTATAAAAACTTAATAAAAAGCATAACAAAGCCAGCTAAGCTAAAAATAGAATATTATGACTTAACAATGAATGGCATGTGAACTCTATATAAAAAATATGCAAAATCCATAAACCATGTAAGAATGGATTTGCGATATAAAATTAGAGAGATGCAGGGCACTGGAAAAAAGTCTGTAGCGACAATGGATGCAGCAGTAAAACAGCGTTCAGGAAAATGACATCATAATTTTGAATCCTGAAATTTAAAACAATTTGGTGTAGTTATTACAAAAAAAATCATAGTAGTTAGCTTAAATATTTTATTACAGCACATCTACGTTTATTTAATAAAAGAAAAGATATTTAATTAGCCATTCTGTTTCTGTATTAAAATTCAAGATTTTTCATCCAAGCATTATTCTTTTCATACACTAGTTGATGGATGTTGTATGGACACACTAACAAGTTCTTTCAATCTGCTAAAAAAATCCATTATCTAAAATGTTTATATTTCTATATCAAACAACTTCAAAGTTCAAAGTTCCAAAATTAGAGCTCCTATAGTCAATTCATTTAGTGTGATTGATCTAAAAACACTTTATGACAAGTTCTTTTGACATATGTGCATTGAGACAGGTATCCTATTATTCAAACCTAAGTAACGTATCTTTATTTGCAAGTTTATATTTAACCCACCAAATGCAATGTTTTAAATTGATATTTGTAAAACAAAATAAAAAAAATTTTTGCTATAGAAAACTAATCGGAAAAAAGTGACCCTGCAGCTGATTTGAAGTCATATCAAAATTCACACAATATCTAGCTTATAAAATAGGTTGCTGTTAAAGTTAGTACCATTTCCGGTAGCGGACATTTTTTTTTTTGATTTGAGTGATAAATCTTTAAAAAACTAATTTATTCTGTTTTTAGAAATCTACAACTTTTTTCCACATACAGGATCAATAATTAATTCTGACACAAGGCATGTTAACATTTTTACAAGAGATTAAAATTTTTCTCAGGCTTTGTACCAGTTAGTTAGAAACCACAGAGTAAAATTATCAACATACAGTTTTTACAGCATACAGACAGTATTAAAAGGTTACAGTAATTGTTAAAAAACAATTATCACCACTTAAAAGTTTTTATTCAAACCAACCATCAATTTTCATGTTCAAATAACTTTAAACTACAAATGAAAAGTTACTGTGTACTGCATTAATTAAGATTTAAATAATTTTACTGGAATAAGTTCATTTATTTCATAACCTTTTGATTTGTCATCCTGATTATTGTATTAACACTAGAAAAAGCAACATAAATATATACTAACTTTCCACTTATCATCATCATAATAGCACATTTTATAAACAAGAAAAAATATTACAAAAGTCTTGACATGAAAACAAGGAGATTTTTATCAACATTCGTTTACAAAATAAAATTTTTGGTTTAATATTTTCTCATGCCAAATTAAAAAGTAAAACAAACATATATTGACTGGAAAGTCTATAATTGACCTAAAATATGGTGAAACAACAGAGAAAAAGTCAAGTTGTACATTACAACATACTTTGGACTACAAAAATACTGAAATAAGAAGGTTAAAATGTACCACATTGTTTGCAATAAAAAAAAAAAATCATAAATGCGAGTGTTTAGATATTTACCTACCTACTTATGGGCCTTACGCCATTTGTAAAACACTGTACCCTTACTTACAAACCAATCGATCTTTAGGTGTGCAATCAACTATAAAGTTTATAATTCTTCTTTTAGCCCAACTTCTAGATTTGACCACAATCATTTATGCATTCTGATTGAATAGCTTCACAGGAATTACAATTATTACTACTTAGTACAGTGAGTTAAACAATATTTGTATGTAGCATGCTAATGTATATTCTTTGCTTCTAAGATAAATTCTATAAGAAACGCCAATTTGACCAATTTTTTATGCTAATTTTTAAGTAAAGCCCAGTGGTATGCTGAGCACAAAGACACGCTAGCACACTATTTTGAAATCAGGAAAATAAATCATACCAATCTTCATGCATGAAATCAAAATTATGTTTACATAATTTTTAATTTCATAAACGTTTACATTTTCATTTTGCATTAGGAATGATTGAGCCTATACTAAAGCTGCTCAAAAAGGCAATAACCAATAATATTAACCAATGTCCAAGTATAGCTGAGTTTGCGAAGAGTATATGTAATGATGGTAAATATTAGTAGGCAATGTCTGAATTAATCAATTAGTGTATGGTCTTATTTCAATATGTTGACATAAAGAGCATTTTAATTTTACATAATATTTGTAGCTCCACTGAAATAAACTTGGTTCTCAGGGAGAAAAATTGGCTAGTCAGTAAATAAGGAAATCTGTTCTGAAAAAGATATGTTTTATGGACATATTAGAATTGGGTCTAATGCCAATACATTCCTAATACCAAATGGTCAACTGTGCCAAGTCTCATGCTTTTAACAGTAAGTGCACAGTTATTTCACAATTTTGCCAGACTAGAAAAACTAAGAACCCTATCAAAATAAAAATAAAAACATCAAACCATTAAGTAATTCTGCTATTGTACAGGCTTGATTTATCGATGTAGGAAATAAAAATGGCCAGCCAGATTCCAACACTTCCTTTGCAGCTAAGCTATATGTTGGATGAGTGGCAAGATTCATAACAATATATTTCAACGATTTAACAAATTCCTCTGTATTATTGAACCCAATATCACTTGGCATTATCTTATGAGCACATGCAGCATCAAACTGCAATTTCAACAAAAATAGTGTTCCACAAACAAAATCGTTCCTAGAAACCAGATCATCAATTGAATCCGCCTCGTTGAGTAAAGAAGTCAACTTTTTAAATGTCTCAACTTTCACCTCAATGCAAAATGGTACTCGCTTTTCTAATTTCTTTGTAAGTGATACAGACCAGCAGAATATCTGATGAGGACCAGCCTTTATATGGTTGATACCAAAAGAGCTCACCCATCCTAGCAGAACAGGCTCACGTATAAGACTCTCATCCTCTTCCTTACCACCTAACCCACCCCAACAATATAAACTGTATGACTGTGTCAAAGCTATGCAGTGATATGCTCCAACACTAATAGTGATTACACTTTCTTTATTCAATTTCTCTATGGATTGCAAGCATATTTTAGCTTTAACAGTTTTCTTGCTGAATCTATCTTTACCCCTATAACAAGAATTAATGTTGGTCATAAGCAAACTTGAAATGTTAATTTGCCACAAAATAAAACACTGACATGCTTACCCTTTTATGCATAGTCATTCCCAAAAGCCATATAAAAATTTAACTATGATCACGCTACTTACTCTCTTACTCACCCAAATATATATATATATCTTTAAACACAATGTTGTGAGAGGACAACGAGCCATTTTGGTGCTCCTCTTGTTGATGATACCTTTTTAAATTTTATTTAAGACACTAGTATGCTATTCTAAGAATGTCATGAGGGGGTATGGAGCCATGGAAAAGCTCCCCTTGTACATTGCTATGATTTTATGTCATTGTATTTTATTTTTATTGTACATAGGGGTAAGAGCACAACATGGTGGTATACTTTCACTTGACCAATATATTTTGATAATTATTTTTAATAGGAAGCCTTTTTAAATTTATACGGCTAAATACACTTCATTTTCTACGATATAAATACACCTTGTAACCAATTATAAATTATACTTTGATAAAGATGCAAACTTAAACTAGTCAGTTTAAACAATACAGTTTTCATATCTAGCTGTAAATATTTTTCTAACACTAAAAAAAATGTCACCATTTACAGGCAAAATTTAAAAAGCTATGATTCAATTTCAGAAAATGACCATGTTTTGGTCCTGGACACTGGAGACAACAACAACATCAAAAATTACCAAAATGCAAAATTATTTGTAAATTACAAAATTTCGGTAACAAAATAATGATTTCTTGAAAAATAGGAAAAATGTATATTTTTGATCAGATTTTAAAATATCTTTCAGGGCCAGGGAAGCAAGAATTTTAGTCCTCTATAGTAAGTTAACTCAATTTTGAGAGATTTTAAAAATATTGATTTTAGACCCAAAATCATAAATGCATTATAGTGACGGGACATGGGTGATTTGTTAACGGCTTGTTGACTTTGCCAAGAATTCAATTAAATTTCAATATCATACCATCTCCATACTTGACCAGTAGTACTAAGAACAATGTAGAAGTATTTTGCAATATATACTTTTTGTATTTCAATATCTTCATTTGCCAGCAAAACTGTTTTATCTTTCTGCCATAACCAAATATTCCCTGAACACAAACAAAGATGATGCTCATAGCAATTGGAATCTGTGATAACCTATCCTTATCCTGGTTTAGAATCTAGATGAAACTGCTAAAAATAAAAGTTTTGGGCAAGTGCAAGCTTCATTTTTAGAACTAAACATGTTGGATGATGGGGATTAAAAAAAAACAAATAGTCATATTTGAATAAGGACATAATATTTGTGTCGAAAAATTGATTGCTATTTTCAGAATAAAAAAATTATTCAACATCAATTCAGAAATTAATTCAATAAAGAAAAAGATCAAGATGCTAAAAAAATAAAAATCCTTTTAATAATCTTTTAATCTAAAAGAGATTATTATTTATATTTTTCATTTATATTTATTATTTAATTTTTTTATTTATATATTTTTTATACCAAAAGAGTGTGCGAAAACAAATATGTCAAAATCAACAAGCAATACTAATTTTGGTGGAATATATTAACATGTTTAATGTTGTCTTGTTAAATATTTTGCTTATAATTAAAAGTAAATCAACATTTTTAATAAAACTGAGGAATATTTATTGCAACTCTTTTTTTATTAATGAATTATTAATGAGCAAAGCCCCAAAAAAAATTATATTTTTGTGCCTTAGTT
The DNA here is from genome assembly GCA_035046665.1 of Euphysa ruthae. Classification (NCBI taxonomy): domain Eukaryota; kingdom Metazoa; phylum Cnidaria; class Hydrozoa; order Anthoathecata; family Corymorphidae; genus Euphysa; species Euphysa ruthae. The sequence goes on along the minus strand of JAUZNK010021546.1, from coordinate 15,701 downwards.
CTCATATAAGCTTTTATTTTTACACTTTTCCGCTAGGATAATTTCATAAAAACTAAGCCTGTTTTTGGTACTCTTTTATGTTAAAAAATAAATATTTTGAGTCCTTGGTTTATAAAATCTTTTAAAAATGTGATAAAAGATAAAAAATTTAAATCAGCAGATTCTTATTTTTTTAAAGATATTGTGTAAGCAAATTTTTCCTAGTCAGTCAATTCATGTAAAAAAAAAATAATAAAGAAACAAAAAACCCCTAAAATCAATTTTTTATCTACACATTATTGGCATATGGATATTAAAAAAAATTAAGGCTTAAAAGCAGGAAGCAAAGAACATACCTCCCTTAGTAACAATGATAACTTCCGATTGGTATTGTGAGAATGAGATATCAACTATGTCCTTTTCTTCAAATTCATTGAACACCAATGGCACCAACTTAACACTTTCTAAAAAGAATCAAGAAAAAAAAAATCGAAGTAAATATTTCTGTGACTGACAAATTGTCAAATCAAGTGTTACTATAGAATTCTCTCAGTTAAATATTAATATAAATCATTTGTGGTTTGCCTTAGGTTTCCATACTGGATCCACTTTTATTACTTTTATGATGTATATAACTCATTCAACAATTCAAATTTTATCATATTTGCAGATGATATTTACAATTAATAAAAATATATATGATAAGAAAAGTATAGCACCAGTAATATTACCTGCTCTAATTTCTAACAAAATCAAATTAAAAAAGAAAACCTGTTACAAAATTTCACGGGGTATAAGTTGATGAAAATCATTCTTGGGAGAATCATATTGATTAGAAATTCTCTATAAATTAAGATTTGTTCTTCATAAAAATAATCTTGAAATAGCTTTATTTTTTGTTTATAAATTTTCATATAAATTTTGCAAATAAAGTATGGGCAAAAAGATTCCCAATTTGTTACTCAGAAATATGCTTTCCATATGATGTTCTGTCACGATGATTTAACTCGTACCAAACCGCTCTTTAATAACAATAAATGTTTATGAAATAAACATTTTCGAAACTTATATTCATGTTTAATTGTAAAAACAATATCTTTTTCATAATTTTTCAAATATTTACGCTATAAAGAGATATAAAATATATAGATATATAAACTAATTCAGTCAAATCTCAAATTAAAAATATTTTATTTAGTATTTTGGATCGTGGATCAAACAAAAAGACAGAAAACTTATAGTCTATAACTTTACAAACTCCTTATGTCTTTAAAAAAAATATCCTGTAACACAGTTAAATAATATATTCTGATTCCAAAGCAACTGAAAAATATTCCAAAAAAAAAAAAAAAGTTAATTGATGTTGCAAAAAATCTTTACATTTTAAAAGATTATAAATTAAGAATATACAGCACTCAAATATCCCACTTATGTAAATCTCTAATGAACAAGTTTACCTTGTTTAGTTATATCATGGTCCCATATACACAACTTTGATGATTCTGATAACACAGCGTAATGGCCGTAACCTGCATATATGTGTGTAATTTCATTATCGCATTCATAAGGAATTAATGTAAGATTTTGAAAATTTCTATAAATAAATTAATTTAATGTATTTAAAATAAACAAGTATTCCAGTGACTGAAGGACTGTCAGAAAAAAATATCTACAATCGAAGTCAGAAAATTTATCACTAAATACATCTATTTATGTGATATTCAATAACGAATATATCTTATGCTATTATTTATTGGATCATTTAGTTAAAATTAAGAAAAAGAAAAAAAGTGCTAGAAGAGTGTCTGACGTAATTGGTTGAGCATATTTTGTAAACATAGACATAAAAAAAATTATCACCACCAAAGTTTTAAATAGCTCAGTTAGATTACTGGTAAAAATAACTACACAGTTTTAAATATGTTAAAATTTGTCATCTCAGTCATTTTAATAAAGAAAATAAAACCTTGTCTTGAGATAAAACTTTTTATTTTGGTAACATTTCTGGAGATGGGGGCAGGTTGCCTCAAGAGAAATTTTTCTCCCAAAATGTCACCAAAATAAATATCTCAAGACACAATTTTTTAACTTTCCTTAATAATTACATGGTATTAGCAACCAATGTTCAAAAACATGAGTATTATATCAAAAGAATAACTAAATAAATATCAAATATTTTCATAGTTTCTACAGAGCACTAGACGCTGCTTCTGGTGCCTTTTTGTATTAGATATCCATAAAAGTTTTATAAAATAAAGTAACTTTTAAGAAAATTATAAACATCTTCATTAAATCTTGGAGAAGGTTGGAACCTCAATTTTTTTAATTGCTATAGGAACTTATTTAAGACCACTTTTATATTTAAGACAAAAGTAGTCAACACCAAGAATGTGGTGATAAAGCAAGGAGTCATTACAAAGCTCCTCTTGCTGATGGTACATACTTATATTTTATTTCAAAACAATAGTACGCAATTCTAAGAATGTTGTGAGTGGGCATGGGGTTGTGGCAAAGTTCCGCTTGTAAATTGCTACATTCAAGAAATATTAAACAATTATTAAGAAATACTGGTAATATTGTGAGATGGTAGCAAAGCACCACTCTGGATGTTTAAAGATATATATAGACTATGAAATTATTCCATTATTATTAATGGGTTTTATCTCATTTAAATTTAAAATCAAAAAATAGAAAGCGAAAAATTTTACCAAAAATATAGCGCAGATAGTCTATCAAAATATTATGATAATGATATATTAGAAGTTTGACAAAAAGAATGACTAATCTGAATTAATTCTAAAATTAATGAGAAAAGTACAATACCAACCTTTGAAGAAAGGGAAAAACAAAACTACTAAACAACAAAAGCTTTAATGAGAAATATAAAGAGCTACACACAACAACAACAACAACAACAAAACAATGCTTACTTGCATATGAATGTAAAACTACAAATTTCTACATGATGCCAAAGCTCCATAAAAGTGAACATATTAACAATATTTTATCACATTCAAATTCGAATACATTAAAACTATGGAAATAATTGATTTAGAAGGTCGATCAATTGTTGCAGACCGTGCATACCAAATGCATGGTATTTCTAAAATATTGTATCATAATCTAGAACCAACCCTTGAACACATCAACCATATAATTAGACACCTGCAAACAAACTTAAGGTAAATTTAATGAATAAAAAAGAAGTTATAAATAGAACACGTTCACGTCTACATTTACCAAAAGGTATAAAACTGCGTATTATAAAACTTTCGTTCACGCCTACAACCCACAACTGAAATTTAACAAAAAAAACTGTCACAGAGCCACTAAAATATTTTTCCGACCAAGAACTTATTGATACCTTTTTGAATATAAAAATAAGACATGTTAATTTTACATAATTTAGCTTCAAAACAGAAAAAAAAAAACAAATGGATGTACAAACACCAGTTTGATTACAAGTCTTAACTTAATTTAATTAATGATATAATGGATGCAAAAAAACTTACATAGAAGAAACTGTTAAAAAATTTCATAATAAAAGATATAAAAAACTACAGCCCTTGACATTAACAAATACACTAATCAAATTGAGCCTTACTACAAAATATACCCTTTAATGCATGGAAGTATCATGATGGAGTAAAATTTTAAGGAACGGAGGCTGATAAAACGATCTAAACTGATCCTTAAGAAGAAATTTTGAAAATAATGAATAATTAATAAGTAACGCAAACTTAATGCAAAAACTTTTAAAAACAGTTAAAAATCATCAGTGAAAAAAAATGCTATAATTTTTAAAAAGAATTGTTGAATTCATTCTAAATTGTTGTTTCTTTATTCCTTCTTATTGACAATCATATATAAAGAAAAAAAAAATATATATATATATCGAAATCAATATAAAAAAAAACAGGGAATGCAACTAACCTTATTGCTCAACTCCATGAGAGCATAAATATACAATTAAAAAAAAAAAGGAATTTAAACTACGTGATTCCCAATAAAAATACAAGACTCGTTTCATCCTTTTTAGGACTTGGCAGTTGTACATACGGATTGGCTAAAATTCTTTCAGCTGATCTACATATTTCAAGACTAGAGGCATGGAGAAAACATCCTGCTAACTCAAAGTATAAATCAAATCAAAAAAAAAAGGAACACCATTAACATAGTCACTCAAATCCATGAGCGCATAAAAATAGAATTTTTAAAAATTATTTGGTCTATGTACTCTGGTTGGGGATCACATAGCCCATATTCTTTTTCTGAAATTTTACATTTACAAATTAAGCTTCTTTAGATTTTCTCTTTGAGAATTGAAAACTTAGCAATGACACAGAAACCTAGAAAAAATCTTTAAAAATGATAGCCTTAGACTGAAAAATTTGTTTGAAACCCTGTTTTATTTCGCTGTCTGCCCTTTTTAAATGTTAACTTTATTTTCAAACCCCAGTTTACAATGATCCATCACTGCACAATAAACATTATCATACTTGTTATAGCTTTTCATTCTCATGAATTCAATAATGCTACTGAGAAAATGAAACTAAATAAATGCATTACAGCAGCAAAGCAGAATTTTTTAAACATATTAATGAAGAACTTATCACTCACGTATTCAAATATCTAATTTATGTAATCATTCAATCTTCTTTTTGTAAGAAAAACAATGAATTAAAATTTAGCGTAAAAACAAGATTTTCTGGACAGCTTATGAGGCCATATTACTAAAATATAGACTATAGATTTAATTATAAAGTTAAATTATAACTCCTGAAGATTTTCAAATGATTGAATAGTGCAAATAATTTTAAAAAAATTTGCTAAGTTGAAATAATGAAATCTCTTCAGCATAATGAAAAAAGATTTCTAAGAAATTTTAAATCCAACCTATAAGCATCTTGCATAATGTAGTTTATATTAGGCATTTATATAGATGTCTTGAAATAGTGGTTATAGCAGTTTCATGTGATATTTTATATTTAATTTTCAATGCATTCTATATTTTGTCCTTTATATAAATGTCTAGAACAGGTTTCCAAAGTAGGCACATCTATAAATCAGACCGTTAGACCAATCTTGACATCATTTATGTAAAGAATTATATTTGACTTTGACAAAACATTGTGTAAGACCTCAATAAGACACATTTAGACGTACATCTTAAAAAAATCTCTATCTTTATTTTATAATGATTATGAAAAAAAAAGTCTGTAAGAAATGTGCAAAAATTTTATTTTTATTTTATTATTTTTATTCATGCAGTTCATATTTTTAATTCATGCAGACATTTCCAGTTAGAAATTTTCAGACATGTTAAACATGTACCACTAAATGTATTTTTCTAAGAAATATCTATTAAAAACCTTTCTTTAAAACTATCACAAAAAAAAGTATTTCAGATTTTAGACCTTGTAAAATAGAACAATTAGGTATATCATTAAAAGTAAAATTTTAAAATGAAAACAGTCATATCTTTGTCAAACAGATTAAATCATTATTTTCCTTTATATTTCATTGTTTTAAACAATAGATCTATAGTTTTTTGGCCTATTTTTGAAACTTTTGTCGATATTTAGCAAATTTAAAATCGGACTTTTAAAACACAATAAAGTATATTATAATTCAACTCAGTAAAAATTTGAAATGAAAACTTAAGTTTTAGAACTCAATTTTTTGCCAAGCGACTGCCCACACTCTCTATGGCCTGAACTTAAAAAAACTTACTCAGTATGTTTCCAGGTATAAACATTGTTAGTCTTTGATAGTGCTATGAAATATCCATTAATAGAGCATTCGATCTGAACTATATCAAGCTGATCAACCCTGTAGTTTTGCAAGACCTTTAAAGATAATTAAATTATCCTAAAACATCTGATTAAATTTAACAAAATTTTAAAAATCCAGAATAACTCCTTACATGAACAAAAAGAATCAAACTAAAAACTTGGTTTGACTAATGGACTACCAGAAGTATTGTAAATCCATTACTTAAAAACCTGATACCAGCATTTGAAAAATCTTGTAAAGAACAGAAAATATTGCAACTTTCTAAGGTAGCAGTTAAAACTTAAAAGTTCAATTTGGGCCTGCTTTGACAAACCTAATCTCCCTACATCTTCATAAAGATATTCTTTAAACACTGAATTTTTAGAACTATTGAAAAAATCTTAATTAAATGGTATAGAATAAATTTGGAATAGAATAAATTTGGAATAGAATAAATTTTTAAAACTGTCTATTAATCATAATCATATACTCAAGCATCAAGCAAAACTTTAGTACAATCTGACCATACTCTTTTTTTGGACAATATTTTGACTAGAGCCTGGGCCCAATAAAACCTCATGAAAACTTTCAGCAAAATAAGAAAAATCATTAATTTAGAAAATAGAAAAAAACCAATAAAAATTTGCAGCAGGTGGCTAAATAAATGAAAATCAAAAAAAACAATAAGCAAATTTTGAAAAAAAAAAAAAAAAACTTGCTGCTTTTAAACCAAAAATTACCATAACCAGCATCTTTCCATAAGTATAAAACCTTCATTATTTTATATTTATTGACACCTGACTTCATACAAAATTTCAAATGAAAGTAATGAGCTGATTTGGAAGTAAGATTTTACACAAAACATTCAGACCAAGGGTGATTTTATATCATCTCTATCTACTTTAATGCTTTAAAACATTGATGATCTAACAGATACATTTAGCAAAATATTTCATAATTCACATACGAGTTTTTCATCTTCATACTCGCACCAAAATACTTTCCCATCAAGTGTCAAGATGACAAAAAATAATTCTGTACAGCAAATGCAAGCAATTTTAACTTTAAGATTCTTTTCCTCTTTAAGCGAATTTAGAACTTTCAAATTACCCCAAACCAACAAATCATCATTGCATTTCTTCTTTGAAGCTTGCTAAAAATAAGTATTTAAAATAAATAAATAAATAAATAAATATTTATTATTATATATTTATAATAATATTTGTTCTTTCAACTCTGATTGACGATAATGCAAATGCTTATACCATAGAACTCTAGGGGTTGAGGAAGGCTTTGTTTAAACTGGACTCTAGGTGTAGTTGAGATATTATATGATTTAGGAAGAGGCCTCAAAAAATTTTAGAGAGGCCTCAAAAGCACTCAATTTGTTAAATTTGGGGAGGTGGTTGTAAAGATTTCATACTCAATGAACGAATTTTGGTGAAAAATATAAAACTTTTGTTTTAAACTATAAAAAATACATTAAAAAAAAAAAATTCTTTTGAATATGTTCTAGGAAATTGTGAACCCTCCTCATTTTAAGAAATGGTTAAAAAATCTCTGAACCAGTTTTGGGTTTTTAAACCTTAAAGTGAGTAGTTTATGCTATCCCTTTAATGGAAAGTAACTCCTGAAGTTTTTATTATTGTGTTAATTTTTTAATTACATAATTGATTATATAATTATGTATATATACATTAAATCTGTTTTTTTAAATTTAAATTTTTTTATTTAGGATACTAACTATTATTATATAAATCTAAAATTTGAAAATTTTGAGGAGGATTGACAAATTTCTTCATTTGAGAGACGGAGGGGTTGACAAAAAAAAATAATTGCAGGAAACTTACTAACCTTTACAGCAAAAAGTTGATAGGGCTGTATAATATGCATGTAAACTTTCATCAAGTATGATATCTGTGTAAGAGTGTTGTCATCACCACTCTGAATAAACTTATCAAATAGCTGATTATAGGCAGCATAGTTGTACAGATTTTCTGATGAACAATACTAAAATTATAATTCTTAAATACAACAAAATATATAACAAGGCAGTTAAATTTGTTTCAGTTAAATAACCATTCTGATGATAACTTACTTAAATATACAATGATCATGCGGTTAAGAAAGAAAAATCTAAACTGAATAATATACAAATAGAATAAAAACTACACCTAAATGACCAAGAAAATACAGTCTATTACTGTCATGAGACTTTTTAAATGAAAATAAACTTTACAAAAATACAACATTTTTGCAAACTTGCGTAATTATAAAGAGTTAATATTTTAATAATAAAAAATATGAAATAAAATATAAGATAAAAAATAGAGTGGTTGTAGAACCACAATCTTAAGTGAAAACCTAACACAAAGACTAAAAGATAAATTTGAATAAAGCTACCTGTTTCCAGATATTACCCTATTAAAAATTATTTCTAATTCTACACCATTAGCTTTAGTAAAATGATAAAAAAAATCCTTTTTCTTAGAAAATATTTCAAAAACTTATAGGTAAATTATCATATGCTCAACATTCCATCTCGTTTCTAATTAGGCCAGAAAATCTTGATCATGACAATGCTAATAGGCCTAGTAGTGTGAAATTAACACAGTAATATCATTCCAACTTATTGTGAAAATCAGCAAACATGCCTATAAATTATTATGAAGTATAAAAATCACTTTTAACATTTGATAAAAATGATTTAAGAATGCAAAAATTACAAATTTTGAAAAAAAAGACACTAGTCATTTTCTAGATGATTTGTAAGAAAATTTTTGGCGGTTAATTTATGTCAAAGAGATTATTTCAAAATTTAAAAAAATTGGATTAACACCTGAAAGAAAATTGGTTATATAAACCAGCTTACCCTGGATACTATCTTTGGTACAAAATCCAGGCTTAGAGACTGTTGGTAAAGCTTCAGAAGAACAGTTTTCATATCGATAAAATTCATAATTTTCTCTTTTGCCGCAGATAAACATACAGAAATAAAATTAATAACAGAAGTCAATGATGCTCTTTGATACGAGAGTTCAAACATTAACAATAGAAGATTTTTACGATCTTGGAGTGGAAAGTTACTAGCAGCGTCCCTGTAATAAAAAAAAGCAATGTATTTTATTTGAAACTTTCTACCTCTTAGCACATCAAAGAGAACATGATTTGGACAATATCCAATATATCGAGGTTGAAAAAAATAACAGTGACTAGTAACTAGGACAGAATAAAAGTAACAAATAACTAGGAAAGAATAACAGTAACAAGTAATTAGGACAGAATAACAGTAACAAGTAACAAGGATAGAATAAAAGTAATAAATAACTAGGAAAGAATAACAGTAACAAGTCACTACAACAGAATAAAAGTAAAAAGTAACTAGGACAGAACACTCAGCTTTTTGGCATTAAAAATGTGCAGTGCTCCTGTTAAAAAATTTTATTCTCCTATTTCAATAGATTATTTTTTTCTTTAAGATAAATCTCTCGTTCATGAGAGTAACAAAACCACTAATTGTGCTTGCTGAAGAACAATATACTAAATCATTTAACTCAATAAACGCAAGCAAAGCAGAGAGAATTCTAAAAATCAACATTAAATAAACTCAAAGGAAGAAAAAACAATTATTAAACCATGCGCTGTGACAGAAAACTTTATAGCAGAAATACATGTTAATCAATGACACAATTTTCTTAAAACTTACATTGAAACCAACTTTCCAATCACAGATATAACCTCATCAACAATATTCATCATGTCTGTTTCTTCATGGAGCAATGGCTCTTGAATACCTTTCACTGCTTGCAATCCATCAGAAACTAGTTCAGAGCACAAATCTATATATGAACCATTATCCCACAATGTCTTCAATATTTTGTGGAGATACTTCAAAATAACTTGTAATCCAGATGTCATTAGGCTATTCTTAGTAAAAACAAGGTTTTTTGTGTTGCTGAAAAGAAATTTCAAAAAAATTTATAACATACAAATTTGTAATAAATTTCTAGCTGAAATGCAAAAAATTTTTACATTTTTATATTTATACATATATTTTTTTTTGTAAATCTTAATTAAAAATTTAAAAATAATTATTTTGTTGGCAAGCTAATATTACACACGGTAAGTTGACTTATTATGACAAATTATTTTTATGACAGTGGCATCTAACAGATAGGCTAGGTAAAGATCTATACAAAATATACTTTGTTTACTTTTTTTTCTCATAATAAAAGAGAGATCATTACCAAAATAAATCTTTATCATATCCAATTTTATGATAATTTTTTTATTACCATAAAGTTGTATTAGGGAGTACCAGTTGATTTCAGAACATCAACAGAAAAAGAAAAGGTGATGCCTAAGGAGTTAGATATTGATAATATTATGATTAATATTTAATATTATGAATATTTATTATTAATATTATTATCAATATGTGAAATAATATATATTTATACAAAAATAAATTAGAAATTAAAAATATAATAATAAATTTTTAGTCCAAACCTAAGAAGAACATGATCCAACAAAATCTGGATGCCAATAAAATGAGGTTTGTAATAAATTCTGTGGGCAAAATTATCAAAAAAAATATAAAATACCTAACTTCTTTAGACTTTGCCTCATCTTTTTCTTTTTTTTCGGGCTCCTTTTCTGTGGAAGAATTGAATTTTCTTGAGATTACAGAGAGAAACCTTGCATAAACGTAAACCTTTGCCTGTAGTTCCTTCATAGGGACACATCTATCAACAGAATTTCTAAGGAGCATTAATTGCTTATGAGCAATATGTTTTGAAAACACCTCCAACTCTTCCATGGTTGCATCAGCACCCCATGCCCAAGATTCAAAAATCTGAACAGGTGAAAACAAATCTGATGGTGATTTACTGGAATCCTTAAGTACAGTTTCAATTTCAGAGCATTCAGCACAGTTGCATCCTTGGGAAGGTCCACAAATTCCATTACAGCAGGAGCACTTGAGACAATTTTTACCACAATAATAATGACCATTAGAAGATTTGTGGGTATGGTTTCCACTACGATTTAAATAGGCTTTTGGCTTATTATACACACTTTTTTCATTAAATAATTCTTTGTACCATTTCAATAGTGTCACATGATCTAAAGCACCCTAAAAATAAATATGCTAGAAAAAATGAAGTTTCACTAGACCTCTAAAATTTAAAAGCATATAGAGTTGAAATAAATATCAAGGTGGTAAATTAAGTAATCGTGATTATAATGGCGGTATATTTTTTACTATTGTACCTATTCTAAGGATTAAGAGATTTATAAATTGTAGATATTATATACAAAATGGATTATGAGCAAGATAAAAACTTAGTCCCTAGTAGACTCACAGAAATTAGTTAGAGAATAAAAAAATTGTATTTCTCTACATCTCTCTCTTTGGAGAAAATATCCAAACATTAAGGGAACATTTCCCTAACTCGGCCATGCGGATTTCCTGTTTTATTTGTGCAAAATTTTGGAAGCCACTGAAGAAAGAGCCCAGTGAATCTACAAAATATCCAAATACCATGAACGTATTACCTCAATTCAGAAATGAAAATTTTCCATTGGAATTGAGAAAATTCTTATATTTCCAAACTAAAAAATTTCAATCTGTTATGTTATTTATAGTTAGACTAACAAAAATTTTTTTAATTGACCTAAAGATATTTACCAATGGATCTCTGTCTGACCATATTTTGTTAACTTCTTCATTGGGTCTCAACAATGGAGTGACGCCTAACAAAGAAGAAGCCATTTTTATTTCTTCTTTACTTCATATAGAACTGATATCATATCTATAAATTAAATAAATAAATCTTATACTCACAGTATGAAAACCTCTAAATAATGCTCAGACCATAAAAAAATTTCAATTAAGACTTTTCTGACCCTGATAATTATATAATAATAACTTTTTGAACATAAATAGTTCTAGCTATTGATTAAAAAATAAATTCTCCTAACTCTCCTTTTCAAAAAACAATATATATCAAACTTAATAACAACATGCCAAGAGTTTTCATATATCTTTTTTATAATTTCTGTTTGGCATAAAAGACAGGAAATAATTTTTGGTAATCGCTCTGAAAAATGGCGATAATCTTGTTTTTTTTATTCTCATAATTTGGCTGTATTTTGTTATTATCATAATATTTCTAAGCAAAACTATGATGTGCGATAAAGCAGCCAAAAAACATAATAAAACTACTAAAAATACTAAAAAAATACTAAATTTGGCGGGAATTTATTTTGGCAGTTTACATAAAAATTCAAATTTGAGAAGAATTAATTTTGGCGGAATGCTGAATAATGAATTTTCTTGGGGAGAGGTATTTAGATAAAATAGTAAATATGTTGCTTAAATCAAGACATTCAAACTTTTTTTTTTTTAGTTTTTATAGCAAATATGTACAAAACACTCTTAAGGCTGTATAAAAACACGCAAGTGTTGTTTGTTATGATTCCATTTCATCATCAAATAAGACACCGAACGCATTCCTTTAAAAAGTATTTTGACGGTTAAGGAAAAAATCAAAATTGTCTGAAAGAAATTTTGGCGATTGAAGAAAAATTTTCATTTTTGGCTGGAAGAAATTTTGGCGGATTTTGGCAAATTACAAGTAAATCTGCCAAATTCACCAAAATTTCTTTCCTTAAGGTATTGTTATCAAATGCACTGAAGCACATTAATAAAAAAATTACAACTATAAAGTTTACATTAAGAAAATATCAAAATTAAAAATTAAAATTAAAACCTCCACTATCTAGCACCTCACATTAGTTTTTCTTTTTGTAGCAATTCCTTTTATTTCTCTGTGATATTAATCTTATTTACAGTTATAAATGAATGATCAATCTATTTCTAATTGAAAACATTCTGTTTATATCAAGAAACATTCTTTTTTCTTATTTCATACAAACAAACGATTTTATCACAAAATAATAGAATGTCAAAGTTCGATATTTGCCTCGTAAGAATGTCTGGAATTCTCAAAATGTGAAAGTCTATTAGCTCACTAAAAAACGGCACACTTGCGCAGTCACGAAATTTCAACTTTCTTGACTGCACAAACGGATGGTTTTTTGATATGACTGCACAATATGTTGCAGTCAATATGTCGCAATATTTATCAGTGAGCATGCTCAAAAATAAGTCGACGTAGTATTGCAGTCTTGACTGCAAAACACTCCGAATGGAAATCAGCCTTAATATATGGCATCTGATTTTATTAATTTTAGTGAGAGTAAATTGGCTTTTTAATGGCTTATCGTTTTAAAAAGAAATAGATAAAAACATTAAAAAGCTTGACGTCTTTTTAACATCCAATCAGAAATTTTTATTTGAACAGTAGTTGGGAAATTAATTTTTATTTTGAATAGGGAAAAGTCTGTCAAACGGATATTATTTGCGTTAGCTAACATTCTGGCTGCACACGACTCCCCAATGTCTCCGTATAAAGCACTATTATCCAAGATATGCTTTCTGTTTTTAGAACCCATATGAGTATACATATCTATATCTATCTTATTATTAAAATAAAGTGCATATACCAGAATATCACTATCCACCATCATAATACAAACAGAACTTGAACTAAGTGTTGCAGCATGTTGACAAAACAGAAATACCTTAGTGTCAGCTTCTTCTTGGTTTGTTGATAGTACAGATTCTCCTTCACACTGTATGCTGTCATTAATGAATTTAAAAATGATAAAAATTATCTCAATTAAAAACAAAGTGCTGTTGCCTATGTAACATGTCTTATTACAATCTTCATGCATAAACATTTTAATGTGACGGTGCCTTTTGATCCATTCTAGTTGCTTCTAGTTTAACACTACCACTTGCTGATCTTCTTTTGCGTCTGTATCCTTTTATCAAATCAGGGTAATATTGATCTGTTACAAAATATATGTAACGTTGAGAATTTCTTGTGAGGCGCTGTAGAAGATAAGATTAACTATCTCATCAAATGTTGATAAGTGTAAACATTTTAGCTGCTGAAGTAAAACCATTCCGTCAAAAACAATAGCTGAATCATCAGGATATTTTTTTTTGGGAAGCACTCCTTTCTCTATTTCATCCAGTAGCTTCCAGTACCTCAAAATCATAAGTTTTGATAAAACCATTGTCTGATAGTGACTATGGTATTGGGCTGAGAAAATATGACAACACGTCTTTTAGAGATATACTCTGCCGACTTTGCACAATTATCATAAGTTTTGCAAACATACTTCTTTCAGCAGCGATTGTAATTGCATTTTCTTTCACTTTGCAAACTTTCTTAACTGCCATGCTTTAGAACGTTTTTAATTTTAACTGTGTTATGGTTGCATAAAGCTGGGTTGTTGAAGCCCCTATCGAATCAGACATGAACGTTATCCTTTTCATGTTTTGGTTTAATTGCATGGAGGTAGTCATAAAACCAAAATGAAAAAATTACAAATTTTCAGTCTAAATTTTGACCGTCTTTCCGTAATTTTATTAAGGAGAAAAATCATCAGCATGCTAAGCTATAAATGAATGTTGATTTTCTTCAAAATGTTATTTGCAAAAAAAATTTCCTCAAAAAAGTTTTTTATAACAAGATTTTTTTCTTCAAGATATTTTCTTCAAAAAATTTATAACCACAAACTATACTGTTATATATGCTTAAAACTTATAAACCCCACAACAGATTATTTTCTGCAAAACAAATGAAACTATATTTTCTTCAAAACGTTATTTGCAAAAAATTTTCCTCAAAAATTTTTTCATATAGAAAAAATTTTTTTTTTCAAAATATTTCTTCATTATTATTTGAGAGAAAAAAAATTTTTTTAATTTAATTTTGAGCCCAAAATCAATTTTGGACACTAAAATTTTAAATTTTAGATTGTTGCTATCAATAACAAAGTCAATTAAATTAGTTAAAATGTTAATATTAGCTTCAATAGCACATCTGTTGCAATATCAAAAATAGCACATAAATATTTATGACTTCATTTTGAGCCCAAAAACTAATTTCGGACAGTTAAAATTAATTTTTAGTCTGTTATTATCATTATTAGAGTCAATTAAATTACTAGTGATAATATTAGCTGGAATTGCAATATCAATAATAGCATGTTTTATAAATTTCTTTGCATATTTATGAAATCATTTTGAGCCCAAAAACTAATTTCGGACAGTTAAAATTAATTTTTAGTCTGTTATTATCATTATTAGAGTCAATTAAATTAGTTAGTGATAATATTAGCTGGAATTGCGATATCAAAAGTAGCATGTTTTATAAATTTCTTTGCATATTTATGAAATAATTTTTGGCCCAAAAATTAGTTTCGGACAGTTTAAATTTAATTTCTTGATGCTCAGACCAATATTAAAGTCAAAGGATTTGATTAAAACGATAATTTACCATAAACTAATCCCAGTTTTAAGGTGTTTAGTAACACATTATTTTTCATGAATTTGGGTGAAAATTAATGACGTCATTTGAGCCAAAATGTGTCCAATTATTATCATTTTTTTTTTTTTTTTTTTGAAACAGGTAAATTAAATGTTATTTTTTTCATAAAAAAAAAATTTTGTGCCTTTAAAGCATGCATTTTGCTGTTCGATTTCTGTTGAATAGTTTTAAAAGGTAAAAAATAGGGTGATTTTTTAATTTTAGGCCCAAAAATTCAAAAAAAAAATTTCAAATGGCTGCCAAACGACAGTTCTTGCTATGGTCTTGTAGCATTTTTTAAAACCTAGAAACAAGTTTGACAATGTTGCACATGTCAAAACCACAATGAACATTAACAAATTTTTTTAATATGAGAACAAGAATACTCTCTCTTATCAACAACAGAAAATATTTCAAGCATTAGACCATATGCTATCTCACTTTCACCTATTTTCCTACTAACTCTTAAGTTATCTACAAGATTGACTACAAAAGTATAGC
>JAUZNK010021535.1:0-20691 GCA_035046665.1 Euphysa ruthae | reverse complement strand
TTGTGAGAAATTATTTTTTGCATCTACCTGCCAAATTTGAGGATATTGAGAATTTTTTTGGTTGCGTTATGACCCAATATGGTCAAAATTTACCCCCTGAAAAGCCCTTTTTTTCTCCTTGAAAAAAGTTTTTCAAAAAATATTTATGGTTTTTTTTTGAAAAATCATTTTTTGCATCTACCTCCAAAATTTTAGGTTTTTTAGAATTTTTTTGCTTGAGTTATGACCCAATATGTCAAAATTTACCCCCGAAAAGCCCTTATCTTCTCCCTGAAAAAAATTTTTCAAAAAATATTTATGGTTTTTTGTAAGAAATTATTTTTTGCATCTACCTGCCAAATTTGAGGTTATTCACAATTTTTTTGATTGAGTTATGACTCAATATGTCAAAATTTAACCCCTGGCATTCACTTTTGTCTTCACTTTCATGTCAAAAAGGTTAAGAGATTTTGACAGGAAATTTGATTTCAAACAACCATAACTATTGAACCGTAGCAGCTATTGAGACAAATGAGACCTTTTTGGAAATCGCATGATTTAGTCTTTCACTTGATACCAAATGATTTTTTCTGAGTTATTGTTTTTAAAAAGACTTGACATCCCTAGTTAAATTTTCCTCAATGCAATGCAATATATATATATGTAAAATATTAATCTAATGGAATATTAAAGAAATGATAAGCCGATAACTGAGTAAGCTTTGAAACAAAACTGATGCAAATGAGAACGAATTCCCATTTTTTGACAAGATAGCAATTAAAGCGATAGTTTAGCAAATAATTATTCTCTCAAAATGTTTCAATACTTAAGCTACAATTAAACTAATTATTTATTTAGCCATGTTTGCGGAACTTCTGTAAGAACAATGGAAAGTGCACTTATATCACAAACTCCTTGTTTAAATGCGAATGCTTAAGTGGATATACAGGAAAATTTTGTGAAAAAAAAAAAGGTAATGAATATTCTGATTATTTAGCTTACTACTATTATTCGCTTAATTAACCTTACTGGCTTAATTCATTCGATTGATTTAATCATTAAGTCGCTAACTCGGTCAATCACTAAATTATTGTTATTCTAAGACACTAAAATGCGTTTGCTACATATTTTGATTAATTGCATTCATTTACTCTATTTTATTTTATCATATATAGTTATTGTAAATATAGTTATTGTAAATAGAAATATATTTTTATAATAATTAATTTGTTATTTTCTGCTTTAGATATCGTCAATCTCTCGTTGGGTAAAGCAACCTGGCAGAGCACTCAAGCTGCAGGTCATGGCGCTGAAAAGGCTGTCGATGGTATCAAAAGTACTAACCACATCTATTACCATTGCACGCATACTAATGGTGATGATTTAATTCCATGCTGGAGGGTTGATTTTGCTAAGGAAGTGACAATTTTATTTATCATAATTTATAATCGCGGGGATTGCTGCAGTGAACGGTTAAATTATGCAAAGATTACAACTCTTCAAGGTGTCGATTGGAACGATTGCGTTCAGTTAGGGGTTATGCAAGGTATTTCTAATGTGAAAATAGTATGTACCAAGGGGAAAACAGTTGCAACAAGTTTGAAAGTATGCTCCTTTAACCAAAACATACTTTCATTATGTGAAGTAGAAGTAATGGGCTATGTTTAACCAAACGAACTTGAGAAACTAGATTGAATAAATGGCTCAAAACTAACAAACTGTTAGGTAATTAATATCGAAAGAAGTTTTTTAGTTTTTTTAACCAAGTAAAGATAACATTCCATGTTACCAATACTAATATCAATGTTATCGCTAATTGTTACATAATATGTATATAATGTTATGCATACGATTATACGTATAAATATTTTAATATTTTTTTGTTTAAAACTACATTTTTTAATGCATAACTTTTATTTTTCGCAAGAAAAATAATAAAAGCACTTATAGACAACATATACACGACTTTTGGTTTGGTAAAGTAGCACAAACTAGCAATTTTTATAAAAAACGGCATAAATTTTACACTACGGTCACAAATTTGATACTTGATATACGTATTTTTCAGGCCTTAAATCGTGGCAAATTCTCTTTTGCAAGAGATTGATTATTTATTATGGGTGCATACTACGTAATAGCTACATTCAAATATTCAAATGTGACTTGATATTTAGAATAAGCTGAGTTCTCTTTTTCAGAACATTTTAAAAACAACTCTAACCTTTTAATTACAAAAATTACTTACTATCTATGCGAAAATACTTGCATGAAGGAACATTGTACATAAAAATTCTACATGTTAACGCGATCATATTTAGTTGACTCATAGTTTACTAAGTTGCCTCAACTCACTTTATTATATTATATTATATTGTATTAACTATGTAAATTTTCAATAAGTAAATTTTAATCTATATTTTATTTACGTTATATTTTAAATATTCTTTTCGTGTAAAATTTTAAATGGGGTTTATATTACATTTTCAATGGCTAGAATTCTTATTTTCTTTTTAATAGCTCTCTGAATCAGAAAAAGTTTCCCTTTTTAAGAAGAAACAAAAGTTTATATTTTTTGTATGAAAGATTTTTGATAAGAACTAAGCAATGTGCCAACTGAAATTCAAATTCGCAAAAGAAATTAGCGATGCAAAAACGCAATTTATTAGATGCATATTCTAATCTTTTTGAGGTTAATCCGCATTTCTCTTTGAGTGTGTTGCAGCATCTTCCAGTATGTTAACGTCCCGGTTTCATGAGCTATTGAACTCACATATCTTACTGGAATTATTTCAATCCGTATTTTTTTTCAAGTCCATTTCATTTGCTAGCTTGTTAAAATTTGCATACAATTCATCGTACTTATGTGAATGATGTACAGGATGTTAACCTTCATCATATTGCATTCTTTTATTTCAGAAAGAAAATTCGAACAAAACTTATTCTCCATTGCTTTAGATGGCATTTTGTGTTTAAAAAGAGATGAAGTTTCAACTCTCGTCAATTTAAAAAAAATTTTGGGTATAAGCGTGAAAAATAAAGCATCTACAAATAATATCTACCCTAGCTATCGTAAAACCATTCCTTATAACAGAGTGAGTAATCCCAATAGGTTCTTTGAACACTCTTTCTGAATGCTTTGACAGGGTATTCTGGGAAGAAATTTTATAAATAAATATATTACAGTATAAAACTAATAACCGAGCTGACAATATGGGAGGATTGTGTGTTACAGGCTAATAATTGATCTATTTTGCTAATGATGAATATTCCAAAACCAACCTATTTCTTTTTTTTTTTGTTATATCTTTTTATAAATTTCAATCTAATAATGCAACCTAACCAGTTTTTTAATCTTTGACTGAATTTAGTTTTTTTTTTTAAAACACAATAAAACATTTTCAACATGTTCTTCAAAAATTTTCAACATGTTCTTCAAAGAAAAAAAATCATAAGAAATATGATAATTGCAGTATTGGTTAACAAGAAAAAAATATTAAAAATATGATGTTTGGCATGAAAATTTATGTTTTTCTGAGGGTTAAAGCTAAGTGTTCTAAACCAAATTGCTATAAGAACAAGTTAAACAAGAAACCATATACCATGTTTTTTGTATTACACAAACCAGTGCTTTTCTAATGCTTCAAACATGATGTTATGATTGAATCATAAATAATTGTAATGCGACCCCACAAGTACCCCATTCAAACCCCCAGATGTGCAAACTCCTACTTGATAATAAATGTCTACAAAACCTGAGCCAGTTATGACTTTTCCAAGTACTTAAATTAAATGTATATAAATGATAAAATTTTAGGGAAAGAAAACACAGCTATCCTATAAACCACTATAGTTTCCATCTATTTATCACCTACTGTCTTTATCAGGTTAATGTTAGTAAAGGTATCGTTCTTTAAAACTGAACAATTTAACCTGAAACAAAGATTTTTTATAAATTATATAAATCAAATGAACATTTTTACGGATCCACCACCTGTTTTTGATTCCACATTTACATTTAGAAGTTATATACTCAGAAATACATCAAGATTGTTTGTCCTTTATAGTGAAGTTAAAGTAGTAGGATAGAACGACTTTCAGGCATAAAGTGTGCAGAAAGAGTTTGAGCTGTCTCTATCTAATGTGTTAATGGGTAGCTTATACAATGACCAAGGTTTTTATTTATACCTATCACCTTCTTTTGGCCAGTTTGACTATGTAAGCCAAGAGCAAATAAAAAAACTTCGCAACTTGTTACACCATGGATTAGATCTGCATTATACTAGTCAATTAAACGTGGAATGTTTTCACTTCTAGTCACAATGTGTATTTCTGATCGTAATAAATGGGACAAAAAATGGATCAAATGTTCACGTGGGGTTCTTTCAACTGCTGTCAATTCGTTATAAGCGTATGGCCAGTTAACATTTTGAGAGCTTTTGCTATACAATAAAATCTCGTTTCTAAGCAACTTACAAAAGCCCTGATTCAATTTTTATATCGCTTTTGTGTGCATTAAGGACAGAAGCATCAAATACGATAATATCTACTGTATTTCCTTGAGTGGAAAAATAATATTAACTGGGTTCTGGTCTTGAGTTTGCTTCTATACCGCGCATCATTGGGGTTGATTTCATATAACTAAATGTTCATCCATATCGCTTGGTTTTGCATCAAAATTTGCTCTTTAACGCACTTTATATTACCATCAAAATTTTCTGTATTTTTTGCAGCACTACTATCGTTATCGATTTCAAATTTTCTGCCTTTATCTTGATTTGTGTGTAACTTTGGGTTTGTAAAAGCCTTGTAGCACGTGGTTTGATGATATTAAATTCTTTGGCAATTAGTTCCAAGTCTTTAATTTCAAAAAGCAGTTGTAGTTTTCAGCAGCTGATTTAGCTGTTCCAACTTCCCTGACCATTGTTTTTGTTTTTTGAAGTGGTGAGTTTCCGTTTTGCTGGATTTTATATTTATGGCAAATGTTACACTCTTTTGAGTAAAGCCAAGATGAAGTTTGAGCAGTTTTTCGAGATGACCGTCTTTAATTGTCTGCTGTTTGACGATTTGAATTTCGATGTTTACCATATATATTTAATTAATATCAGCTGATTTTTTTAAAAAACTGTTTTGGAAATATCAAAAAAATCCTTTATGTTTATTTTTTCACTGCATGTTTTTATCAGAATTGTAGTGGTTTTTGTTCTCAGATTATAATAAAAAAAAAGGTATTCTATCTTTAATAACTTGAATGACTTCGTGAAGGAAAAAATTTATAAATGAGTTAACACTTTTTTTTTAAGCAATCATTTTTTTAAACACATTTAGTAGTTTGGTCAACTTGGATGACATAAAACTTCTTTAGTGAGGTTTTCTTGGCAAATAAAGTTATGTTAAAAAAGGAATTTTCTTAACTTGTAGAGTTTTGACAAACTTGGTTCATACTTTTACCTAATCAAAAACAGTTATCTTGGCCTTTATTTACAATAAAACATTAAAATTAGATACAAAAAGTTTGTTTGAACCAAATTTTCTTCCCATTTGTGACTGATCCAATTTCAGGAAAATCGTTATGGTTTTTTTAAAGCAAACCCTTCTTTGAGAGCTGAAGCGGCAAAATTCCACCTATTCGGCCCGTTTACCTCCTACATTCAGTAATCCTAATAACATAGCGTTCTAAAAAAACCATATGGCAATATTTCAACGCTCAGGTGGTCATTCCTGCAATACTACCTGGTCTAATACTCTTTCCAGACTTTACAAACTTTTCAATAGTTCATTATAATTCCATACATTTTCTGTAGACATGGCAACCCTGAATAAGATGTTTAGGTGTTGTGGGTGTTGGAAATATAAAAAATATTATCATTTTTTTATTTAGTTTTTTGAACGCTGGAGATGAAATTGAAAAGAAAAAGGGAAGATTCAGGTGGAGTGAGGATAAAATTGACGCCCTTTTATATGCAATGTCTTCAATAGGAATTTTCATAAACATCTGCGATGGAGAAAGGAGATTTTCAAAGTGATGATATGCTTGTGATGTCAACATAAACAAACCATTTCTAACTAGTATATTTCAAGTGAAATAAAGTCGTTTTTCATTCCTTCTATTTGTTAATAAGATCAATATATAAAATATTATTTGTTAATAATTTACATTGGTATACATAGGTGTGGTATAACAACATAAACAATTTTTTACGAAGGGACCACAGAGCTGTTGATGGTCTCTGTCAACACTACCAATGTGCCCATGATGGTTTCAAAATTGAATTATCATCTTTATCGCTCTTTCGAGTGTCAATTATTACGTGATCATGGTGCGACACTTCCACGAGTACGTAAACCAAGCGCATATTTTATATTCCCTCCTCTGAATTTTACACATTTTTATGGTGGCTGCAATTTAGCAGGTAATTTTCCAAGAGCATGGTGGTGATAAAGAAAGGTGAAAATTCACTTTAATTAGAAATCATTTTGTTCTCTGTTGCATAAGCTTCTATGCTGGTCTCAACATCATTTCCATCAAATGATTGAACCATGTTACTAACCGGAACTTTGTTTTCAGTATTTTTTTTTTCCATTTTTTTTTTCTTATTTATTTACCACAATGGCGGGAAATCATCGAAAGATAAAGTCATTAAAAGATGACCACCCACGGTAGAGCTCAAACCCGAGACTTAGCGCATGTAAAGTGTATGCCTTACCTTTAACACTCATCCCGATAAGTGTTTAAAAACAAATGGAGGTGAACGTATCGTACTGTATAATAATGTAGTACAATGTGTTCATACTCAACGGCACTTTTATCACTTTCCTCTCCAGTATCTTTTAATACAAAATCAACAATTACAACTTTTTATACTCTTTTTTTCACCTGTTTTCAAAAGCCCTTTGTGAAAAATTTGTAAAATTATATCAACAAAGCAATTTGAAGTATGGTGTTAAAAATTTAAACAGCTTTTAGATATTTATTGAATTCCACAAAACCGTGCAACACCCCACATTAAAACTCTCAATGAAAATATTTTCCTTAACTTTTATTCTTTAAGTTGTGACCACATAAATGTTAGCGATGATATTAACAACTCAGTTATTATATTCTTTAGATTGTTTGAAATTGTTC
The DNA here is from genome assembly GCA_035046665.1 of Euphysa ruthae. NCBI lineage: Eukaryota > Metazoa > Cnidaria > Hydrozoa > Anthoathecata > Corymorphidae > Euphysa > Euphysa ruthae. Next base: position 13,589 of record JAUZNK010021535.1, on the reverse strand, counting down.
TTGATAAGCATACTCCTTATAAAAAACTAACTAGAAAGCAAACTACCAAATTTAATAAACCACCATGGGTAACATAAGGTATTAGAAAATCTATAAATAGTAAAAATAAATTGCATAAGAAATATTTAAAAGGAACAGACCACCTAATAAAATGTTCAATATTGGAGCCATTGCTTTTTTTATTCTACATTTATGACATTCATATGTCTAAAATGCTATAACACTTATCACTTTGCTGAAGACACGAACCTGTAACTTATAAGAAGCAATTTTTAACAAACTAAATGAATATATAAATTATGATATGGTAAGTCTTGTTTAATGGCTCCGTGCAAATAAATTTTTTTTAAATGCCACTAAAGATACAAACTTCTTTACAGCTCGGGCTAGAACAATTACATGGGTATTTGTGAATATTTTCAAGTCAGTAAAGACCCATGCCCTTTTAAATATTATTAAGTAGATTTTTCGATATATTTCAATATTTATAAATAAATTATAATAGTCGTAAGTTTGTTTTGATTCTGACAAGCCCTGCCTCGCATTGAATTTTACGGGATGTTTTATGAAAAGCAGTATTAAATCTAAAATATGGGTTTACAAAGAAAAGACTTTGAGGATGACCTCATACAACTCTGATGCGAAGTATGCAGAATGATGGCTGAATAATTAAAGCTTTCTTATTTCGGTCTGGTACAATGTGCTGAATTCCCGAGTAATGGCAAAAAGAAAGGACTGCTAAAAATTTCAATGAAGATTTCAGAGCAGGAAAAATTGGGCTATCAGCACATTAAACATAAGGTGAAAGACCTTCGTCAACATTATCCTAAATTGTAGATCAGGAAGTAGCAAGATAGTATAAGATAAGTGTGGTCTGTTGAAGGACTTACGGTTGATCACCTGCTACAAGTTCAATACGTAATTCACAACAGTCAATGCCAGAATTCAACGATGAATGTAATGCCAATGAAGAAGAAGGTAAAAAGGAGTTTAAATGGAAATTCACATAAGTGTTACTTCGCCAAAGGATGGTATCACAATTTGTGGACCCATGGCGCAATAGTCTAAAGAGCCGAACTACGGAGACCATAGTGAAAAGATATGTGGTTCGAACCCATTTGATGACTGCGTTTATGCTGAAATCACCATCTAATTTCGGGCAGCATATTGTAGCAGAATTTATATGGTGTATGTCTCTCCTCGTCCTGTGTCCCAAATTCGTAATATACGTATTTATAAAAAAAAAAAAAAAAAAAAAAGCTATGATTCAGAAGTTCAAATTAAAAAACAAAAAGTCAGAAAGTAAGAAACTTCGAAGTTTGCACAGCAACGGGGTAATGTTCGCTTAAACTGGCCAGTCTCATAAGAAAGCTTATTCAAGCGCAAAAGCAAATAATATGTCAATTCAAATGATTTCTCAATCCATAACCTCAGTTAAAAGGTTGATAGTCGAAGGCTTGACATAAAGTGGCATTAGCGATTTATAGTTCAAATACGCCGCCGTCGATACAGCTATTGCAATACGCTATTCGATCTCCAAATAACATTCCAATAATTATAAACAATAACCAAGAATTGAGAAAAATATCTTTAGAATTTGTGTTTCTTCTATTACGCATGAAAACCTGAATTTTAACGAGGAAGATTTTGTTGCTCTGTCCATGTCTTCATTAAAAATTGGAAAACATATTAATTCTGGACCTAGATTAGCTGTGATAACATGGCAAACAAACATAACTAGTATATTATGCAGCTTTGAGCGTATTAGCTAACTTTATTTTTGAGCCTTGGCCATTAAGGTATAGCGTCATTGCAACCATTTTCTCTAAACTGGGTGTATCGCTCCATGCTGCATATGAACCTAAATTCAAGTATAGCGTTATTTACAGAATAAACATTCGCGAAATATCATTTTTAGACTTTCGATTTTGGCATGGAGAAAACGCTGCAGAATAAAATTTGCGAATGTTCTTAAAAATTCTTGTAAAAATATCGATTTTTGCGATTGCCAAAATGTAAGTGTATTTTAGGAAGTCCAGGAGCTTTTCATGTATTTTAACTGTATTATGATATTGTACATTCATTTCTGCAAGGTTCGACCGATGTTGACGTAAATACTAAAGACTAGACTAATATTGCATTTTTCAAAAGACATTGAAAAAAATCTCCTCAGAAAAAAAATGTAGACTTGTCTTTTGTTCATGTTTTCAGACAAACAATAGAAAAAGATCAAAACAAACCAGACGTTCGATTTTACTTCATTGGTGTTGTTTTTAACCAATCAGAATGAAATACGTCTAGACGTGCAAGCTTAAGACAAACAGCATGGTTGAATTGAGCTTTCAGAAGAAGGAAATTTACAGAAGAAGGAAAACCTGCTTTTGGTAAGGATGACTTTATTTTGAATGGTTTTACATTTTAAATTTCTTTTAAAGATTTTAGATCGTTTTTCTGTGCATTATTGTTTTGACTTAAACGGCTTCTACCTATATATCTCAGTTACGTTGTTTTTGCCCTGCCTTACCATAAAATTCTATTTCATTAGCTGTAAGAGTCACGACACGCTGAATACATTTTAGGTTCAAGTCAAAGCAGAGCTCAGATCGAGTGCAGAAGTGTCTAGTACTCCACACTCAGCTGAAATTTTTTTTACATACCACGTCATTTCTTGCACAAAGTATTTTATAAACACTTTAACATCGTAAACGTTTTTTTGCGTTCATGTTTTAAGCTATTTTCAATACGAAATAAAACAAAGATTGCCCTGTAATTGACCTGCTTTTAACTTATATTGTTTTTCTCTGTATTTCATAAGTTTTATGTTTTAGAAGGGCCACCACACATGTCACTTTATGCTCCAAAAATTACTACGGTCTCTCTAAATTATCCAACAATGCCTCAGTCAACTAATTGTTTCCTACAAGCAGTGATGTCTCCAGGGTTTATTCCACGAGCTCAACCTCATAAACTAAATCTCCCCATCAATCAACATACATCATTTACGCCGTATCAACAGCACCAGAACAATTTCCTTATGAACTCAAGAAGTCAACACTTGCAAAGTGAGTTCCGAGGTTCTTTCAATCCCTGCTATTTTCCAACGCAAATATACGACAGTTATATACCATTAGCGACTTCGCAGGTTTCACAAACAAAAGAACCTATACGTCATTTAAATCGGTCATATCAAGTTCTTGACCCCCATGATATGTCTCCAGTGAACAAAACTCTACCAATCATAGCGCACCGAGCAACCTATTATAAGCACAAAATATTTGTTGGTTCACTCGCTAGAAATGTAAGTTTGTTCTTACTCGTGTATTGTTTCATCTAAATTAATTTTCAGAGCAAATATTTATTTTAATAAATGAAAATAATTTTCAAGAAGTTTGTGGGTCCAGAAATAGATAACATTCTTTTGCGCAAATTGCGGGAGTTCTTTTACTGTAATAAGCATAATTATTTTTTGGCAATTTCGAATATGACCTTCGAAAAAATATTCGAGAATTAAACTTCTACAATATTGCAATTGATCGATAGTACTGTCAATCTTAATTCCTTCTTTTGCTAAAAAGAAAATGTTTTTATTTTCAAGAGCACGTTGTTTATTTGTCCACAATTCTATCTACAAATTCAGTTCATTCCTTTAAAATTTCAGAAATGCCAAAATAAAATAAAGCTTTAAACAGCTTCATTCTTCGATTTATTATCAAAACCAGTTTTGCATCTCAAAAGCGCAACGTAAATTATCTAAATGTTTTAAATAGTTTTTTTAAAAAAAAGGACATTTACTCGTTTTTTATAAGAACTCGTTTATATGAACGTTGAGGCTGGGATTTTGCTAAAATTAAAACATTAATAAGAACATCCCTGGCCTGAATTCCATAATCCAAGAAGGTCAAGAAAACGCAAGTATGGAATTACTAATAAACATTTATTTTGGAACATTTTTTTTCCTGTCACATAATATATCCCGATATATTTTTACAAAAAGATTACTTCGACCCCGATTATTATCCAATTCAACAAAATTTTCATCGCCTTTCGTAACTTTATTGATTTCCCTGAAATATAGCACCAAGCAATTTGACAAAACACACCGCCTTCTACATTCCCCAACTAACTATATCAACTAGACCAATCAACGGTCATTTACTGTCTGCAGGTTATAAATCAACTATTTGATTTATTTTTTTACAAATATTTATTTTGCCTGATAATAGGAGCACGTTGTCTATGCTATGGAAACAGTAAATTAAACTCATGAGAACCTTTTTACTTTTCAAATACGTTTGTTTACTTTATTAAACCAGAAATATAATCGTCCTTGCTTCATTTAAACCTTTAATAAATTTGTAAAATAAGAATTCCCATATAAAAGGAGGTTATCATTGACAGTGCATCAGTGAAAGTGTAGTTACCCTTTCTGCAAATGTTTTTGAAGGTTGTACAGGCAATAAAAAGTGAGCGGATTTTATTTTCTATCTCGCTCTATTACTTTGAAATTGTAAAAAGCTGAAAGACCGCTGTCGAATAAAGTCAGAAAATATAAAAATTTATTTTATAATTTTTTTTAGACCTCACCTGATGATTTAGCTTGCTTTTTTCGAAAGTTTGGAGTGGTAATCGAAGCAAAAGTGATTTTGGACTCTGACGGACATTCAAAAGGGTACCTGTTTTTGCATTTCTAAAATTTCTGAAATTCAAAGAGCTGTCAAAGTTATTATGAATTTCGAATTTTATGTTATTTCGTGTATTGGATAGACTTGTTTAACGTATTATTTGAGAGGAGCGTTTAAGTGAGAGTAGACATCTTTTCCAGGAAAATAGTTTACTATTATTGGTTTTCAAAATTACCTCATTAAAAAATCATTCAATTTATTTTAACTATTTTTGTTTAGTTACGGATTTGTCTCATTTGCAACAGCTGATACCGTGAAAAGCATTTTGAATCAAGGTGCTATTTACATGGAAAACAAACGCATTGCTGTCGCTTCTGCAATAAGAAAGAAATATGAAGATCAAGATTATTAAATTGTTTTATTAAAGAATGAAAGAAATGTCCAAAGTCATCTTGGCTGCTCAAGAATTGAAGTGGAATCTACTCGTTAATTTTCTAATTTATTTTTTTCTTTCGCTATGATTTTTTCTTTAGGATATCGAGACAAATTAAGTGCAGCTTATTAGTGACTGTCAAAGCAAGAATATTCCGAAATCTAAAATTTGCTTGCTACACGTTTTTATTTTCTAAGGCTGTATTTTCACTTAATTCTGGCCTTTTTTCGAAAAACAAAGGCCAGAATTAAGTCGACGCAAAAAAATTCTGTTAGGAATGTATGCCATTTGTGAGAGGTTTAAAGTCAAATTTGTTATTCAGATATACATTAAATAAAATCTACTCGATCATTTTCCTATTTTTTGTATAAATACATTTGTGTGATAAAGCATAGTTTATTTTTCAAACTGTAAATAATTTTTATTATATTTATAGAAAGGGTTGTGTTATATTTTATATATTAAAATTTAATATTTTGTATTATTGGCTGGGCAGGCTCCAGCAAAAACTATTAAAATCAAAGATGATCATGTTAACGTTGAAAATAGTTGATAGATTAGAATTTTTTAAATTAGGGCTTCCGTTGGTTCATGAACTATTAAGAAATTTTGCACATATGTTGAAAAAAAAATTTGCTTTTTTTATTACGAGTTTCAGGACCGACAAAATATGTAAATATTTTTTATTTATTCTCTGTACATATAGTTTACGTTGAGCTTCTTCACGCACGATTAGTGATACTTTCTTTATACATAGAAATAAACCTTTAGTTTTTTGTATGAATATTGTGTTTTGATAATAAAAAATGGTAAACAACTTTTTCTGTTTTTTTTTTTTTATTGGTATTATTATTGCGAAAGCAAAAAAGCGAGCTTTGCAGCTGGAGCGCATTTGGTAACAACGCAAAAAATTCTCTATAGTGAAGGTCTTTTTTTTTGCTGACTCAGCAGGTTTTGAGCCAAAATTTGGGCCTAAAGTTGCCTATTCTGTCTTGCTTTCCCATTTCTTTATTGATAATATTTGAGCAGTGGAGAATAATTAAATCGAGACAATACGAAACCAAATCAAAATTAATTTTGATACTGTCTTCAGGGAATTTTATTTAAACGTTAAAAAAAGAATCATAATTAAGATTCCATCCAAATGATCTTAAACATCTATAATGTTTAGTTTTCGGTATTTAAAAGAAGGTGTGAACAGGAAAGGTAAATTTAAATTCATTTTAAATTGAAATAGTTTTTATATTTTATTATTATCATCATCAAAATCATTTTTTGTATAAACTTTTCCAATAGATCAAAACCAAATCAAAGGTAATGACAATTTTCGAGAGAGAATTTATTTCCATTTAGCTACAGCTTTATCAATCAAACCATATTGATTTATTATTTCGAACCAATTATTTTAAGAAGGTGTGTCTGCTTACATCTCTGAAATAGAATGAATATAAGCGTCACAGATATTTTTCATTGCATTGTTTTTTATGAATTAGTGGTGGTGAAATAATGGAAAAGTACCCATATGTGTTAGGTCATAATGCAAGTACTAATAATGATCTAAACATTTATTTAAGTGATACAATTAACAATTGTAGCTTGGATTTTTCTTTAAACTAATCAGGGTTGTAATTGATCTGGTAAACATACTACTCAAAATACTCAATGGAATTCAGGCTTCCCTGAAAATTGAAAGAAAGTTTCCAAAGTACTTCTGGCTAAAATCAAAAGGAAGAATTTCTTATTTTTCATATACATGAAGAAAATAACTGTACGTGTTTAAAATAAAAGATTTTCTGTAACGTGTCAGGATCTGTTCTCATCTTCAAGCAAGCCATAATAAAAAATCTAAGGATTTTGGAGCAAACCTCTCCATTATTCTTAAAAGAAAATATCTCTTAATAGCAAATTTCGATTCCCTTTAATATGCCGAACATAATTAGTTTCTGTTTGTTGCGCATCAAAGATAAGCTGGTGAAAATCTAGTCTTAATATGATTAAAAAACATGTTTAATGGCACTTTTAAACATAATATTTGGTGAATGTAAAGTAGAATACTAAAAATGGTTTAAAAAAGTTTCAAAAGCTTTTAATTTTCTCAAAATTTTTTTATTTACTAGTAGTAGGTATGTCAAGCCTTTTTTTAAATAATAACACAGAAAAAATCATTGGGTATCAGGTGAAAGATCATGCGATTTCCAAAAAGGTCTGATTTATCTCAATATGGTACGGTTCAATAGTTATAACTATTTGAAATCGTAAATTTCCTGTCAAAATCTTTAACCTTTTTGACATGAAAGTGGGGACAAAGTGAATGTCAGGGGGTAAATTTTGACATATTTGGCAAAAAAATAATTTCTCAAAAAAAAACTACAAATTTTTTTTCAGGGGGTAAATGTTGACGTACTTAGTTATAACTCAACCAAACAGGTTCCAAATGACATGATATTCTTAGACAAAGCAACAAGTTTTTTGAGCAATTTTTCAACAGGGTAATTTGTCTTTCAGGTGTAAACTCTGAGTAACACAAAATTTGGCAGGTAGATGTTGAAAACAATCTTTTACACAAAGCTATAAATTTCTTTTGAGAAATTTTTAACAAGGCAAAATATGGGCAGTTAAAGGGGTTAAATGTTAAAACATTGTTTGTAACCAAAAAATTACCGAAAACATAAAATTTTATAACGTTTAGATGCTAAAAACTTTTGCTTTACTGGATGGAATATATCTGTTACAAATTTTAACATATTAAATTAATCTGTAAAAAAATTATTATGTTAAAAGCATAACGTGCGTGGTTACTCCAGTTCCCTCGTTAAACAAATATAACGATACTATTCATGACATTACACAAAAAGCATTATTGAAAAGTAGTTTTTAGTAGAAGATTTTTGAGATAGGATTAATCGAAAAGTAATTTGAAATGATGTCAACTTAGAAACTGATTTCAAAATTAAATCTACGACCGTAGTCGAGGCAAACACGATAACCATCGCAAAATGACTGAAGAGCAGAAGAACGAAATCATCGCGCACATAAATTCCTTTACTCTCCTTGATTACCATTACTGTAAGCCTAGAACAAATAAAATATATTTGGAGTCTGGGTTAAGCATTGAAAAGATGTACGATCTCTAAAAAGAAATGTAAAATAGAGGATAAACCCTGCGCTAAATCTTCATACATTTTCTTTGCAATACACCTTTTAATATAAATTTTCACATGCGAAAACCAATAAATGTGAAAAATGCGAGGAAAACATTGTTAAGAAAAGTCAAAATATATCGATCAGTATTGAAGAAAAGAGTACTCATTACTTGCACATAGCTAGGAAGCTTTCTATGCGAGAAGAAAAAGATAACGATAAACTGATTAGAAATAAGAACTGCCTGCTGATGGTATTTCACCTTGAAAACGTGGTAACTACCAAAAACATAAGCATTCATGAAGTTGGACAAGCCTCGTGAATTTCAAGGTTAATCAAACTAAAGCAATCATACAACTAATCAAGTACCTTGTGAAGGGATCACGACAATTCTCCGTCAGCAATTCTCCGCCTCGTGAGCTTAATAGAAAGGTTAATCAAACTAAAGCATTCACGCAATTGACCAAGTGTAATGTGAGTTTCAAGGAAACGTCAATCAAATTTTAAGCAATCATAAAGTTGAACAGGGCTTGTGAATTTCATAAAAAGATATAATCAACTTAAGCACTCATAAAATAAAAAAATTGTACGAACTATATTTAATTCAACTAATCACACGGAACATTAATTATGGGGCATCATCTTACGAGAGAAAATAGCCCAAAGGCATTTCGAACCCAGGTATTTATACGACGTAGAACATTATTAATTTAACAAACACGAATATTTTCATCAGCGAAATTACAGATATCTGTTTCTGAAATAAAACATTAAATATTAATGAGGAAAATGTTAAACAAAAGTGGACCCAAAATTGATCTTTGAGGTATTGCTAATAGAATTTAGCTAAATACGTAAAAAAATTTTACCTCTTGATTACGTCCAAACCGTAGGGTTTGCATTTTTGAATGTTAAATCTACCATTAAAGTGTGAAAAAGTTTCTCATTGTTATAAACATCTATTGCTTTTGGAAAAAGACTTTTGAAATAGCACCTCTTTTAGCCCTGTTGTATTTTTATGAATATTTTGTTAAAATTTGTATTTTATCAAAAACCTGCATAAAAGTCAAGTTAAAATTATAGAAGTTTATATAATTTCCAACGTTTTCTTTATTTAATCTACCTTTCATGCTTCTAAACCTCAAACAACTTTTATTATCTGTTCTAAACTTAATCAATATACGAGTACAAATGATTGGCTGATCATCCGAAAGAAAAATTTCAAGTGATCCATGCTGGTCAATTGTCTAAAAATATTTCCGAGGACGTGGCCTTATAGGAAAATGATGTCCGATATTACCCGTATGAAAAAATTATTATATTAAATTTTATTTCGTGTAAAGAACATAATCATTGTTTTTTTTTTTTTTTACGGTTTCTCATTTTAAGTCTCCTAGGATAAATAAATTTACAACTCCACTTTTTCTTTTTTTTTTTATAAAACTACGAATTTGGGACACAGGGCGATGACATACATACACCATCTAAATTCTGCTTTCATGTTATGCTCGAAATTAGATGGTGGTTTCACCGTAAACGTAGTCATCAAGTAGGCTCGAAACACATACCTTTTCACTTTGGTCTCCGTTGTTCGGTACCTTAAACCACTGTGACACGGATCCACAACTCCTCCGTCAAATATATTTCAGTTTTTCCTAAGTGTTTGGTAACAAACCTAACATAAAGAGTGGTCATTCTTACTTCAGTGTTTTAAATGATTGAATCAATCAATCAATAATTTTTTTTTCGTGATGGTAAAATTTCTTTAGTAGAAAAAGATATATTATTCATTTAATGGGCCGCCCATTCTAATTTTATCACTCAATAATGCTCATTATTATATTAAAAGTAATTAAGAAAAATTATAATTTTGGAAAAAAATTATGTTAACCTGAAAAAAACACCTCAAATTGGCCCAATTCTATGTTTACGCCGGCCCAAATTGACAGAGCAGAATTTTTTTATACTGAGCAAATTTTTAAAATAATGTTTGTAAAGCGTTTGACCGACCGGTCAAAAACCGGGTGAAGTATTTTGGTCAGCCTTTTAGGCATTAAACCGAAGGAATGAATTTTTAAAAACTTCTGTTTTGTTTAAATCGCAGTATTTCATATAAAAAAAAACGCCCTGAATATTCATTCAAAAATCTTTAGCGGAAATCAAAATTTAAGCGAGTTGAGTAATAGCCAATTTTAATAATATTAAAAAAATATATATTGAATAAAATTCATTGAAACTAGTAAAATATCTACCAAATTTCGTGAAAATATATCAAAGGCTTTTTTTTTCTTTTGTCTTTATTTTTCCAATTTTTTGGCGCTTAACTGCTGTCGCCTAGATTTTTTGACGACATGAAACACGTAAGCCAACAACGCAGCTTTCATATTTTAATTTGCCAGCATTTTGTTTTATTGTAACTCTTGAAAACTTTGCAGCCTGTCAATTGTTGCATCTGTTAGTCGACCACGACCACCGATATCTTTTTCTTTCTTTTAAACAACGTAATTGGGTTCTAACTCGTTTTTGGTAGCGACCGACACACTCTAACTTATTCAATTTGATACCGGGATATGTATTTTTTACATTAATATAACTTTTGCTATCTCATTTCCTAAAATCTGAACGATTCAGATGGAGCGCTCGTACACACGCTTGGCACCCTCTGGCTCCATACAATCAGCGTAAATTTGGTAGTCAAAATTGCATATGTGTGAATTTCGCCACTGAACATAAGCTGTGGAGCTACTCTTTTGAAGAAACTTTTTATAATTACAACTTTTACAATATTTTGACATTGCCTCAATAACCAAAACTTTTCCACTGTCAATAATTATTACGGCAAACACAATTTCAACGACGAAAAGCCGAGACATTGTCATGTACCTTCGCAAGACACGCCGACATCAACTACTTCATCAAATGAGAGTAAATCTTTTCTCAATTCATTTGCTGCCTCAAACCTTATTTTTTCTGCTAAAGTTTTTGTGACGGATGCCATCTTTTTAGCCAATTTTTAAAAATTGTTTTAAGTCATTGGTGATGGTAGATTTGTCATCGTGATAAACTTCTGTAAACCCGCGTCAACCATAGAACGCATTGTATACACTATTATGTTATTTGCATCAAAACTACTGCCACATGGTTTAATGTGTGAAACTGATTTATGTAGTTACAGTTTGAGCGTTTTAAAAACAATATTGATAATTCTTGTTTCTTATCATACGGTTCACCTAAGGTCAACTTAGAGCTTCCACACACCGGAAACGACAACAAACTAAAAAGATCAGTTAGAATAACTGCATCAATTAAGCGATGACCTGGTATAGCGTCAAATTTTTTTTATATATAGATGCTTTTATATTTCAACTTTACGACCAGATACAGATGATGTTGGCGTATTAATTTCGTTGTGACTGTCGTGAGTAATTCGTTATTTACATAACTAGAAGATTGAATAAATTCAACAACATTTATACTAGTTATATTTAAATTAGATTCAATATTTACATTATTTACAATATTATCATCATTTTTATCTATAGCTAAAAAATATGCTTTCGTCTTAAACCACTTCCTTCGTCTAGATCCTTTTGTTCTTTTGCTTGATTCTACAATTATTCAATAAACTCAAAAGCTTTTTTGCTGAGAAATAATCGCAAGGACTTGTCTAACCCAATATTTTCGTGATTGATTCATATATCAAGAATCCAATACATGCTGAATTTGATCGTATATATTACAGTGTGGCCTACGACTGAGCATTTTCTGGACCCTAAGTGCGTTGCTATTGATGAGAATTTATAAATGGTAAATTTAAAAATGGAATTTGAAGCACTTATACCCAAAATTAGCACTTAAAGTAATATTTTTCTTATTCTTTGTATTTGAAAGTATATAAAAACACAAAAATCATAAAATCCATTTATTTGAATAAATTTAGATGAGGTTGGCTACAAACCAATCAAAAAAAAATTTTTTTTTTTTTTTTTTTTTAATATAAACGTACCAGAAAAATTATTTGCAAATACAATAACTACATTTAAAAAACTTCCGTTTAAAACCCAAAATAGAGGGAAAATTTTTTAAGTCTATCGAAAAGGTATTCCAGAGAAAACAAGCTTTAAAAAAAGCGCATTAGTTCCTTATGTAGTAGTTTTAGCTGAGGGAAGGACTAAAATCATCCCTTTCCTCAAAGAATACTTTTATAAAAAAGTGTTCTCACATTAATTCTGGATTAAGTTTTTTAACTAACTAAAAGTTTTCAATCATTAGGACCTGTAAATGTTTTGCATGAACACTGACTGTATTTTCCAAGTATAGCAACTCGTCAAAAGGTAAGTTATGGTTCTGATGGATTACTCTAAATGCACGTTTTTGAACTCTATGAATGAGTTGGTAGTCAGTTTTCTTATAAAATATCCAAATTAAAGGACAGTACAATGCAGTTGTACAATGCTCCATAATATATCAATATTATGCCCAATCACATATCGACGTATGTATCTAACTGTTACTGTATTCCTGTTCGTATTGTATGTTTGTACTTACAAGGTGGAAAAAAGATACTATCAAGAGAAGGGTGATCCTGTCTCAGTGCTGAATCTCTGCGCAAAGTGTGCAATGCCGCGTTATTCGAGCCTTTGCTGATACCACTAACCAGTGAAAAGCTTGAAAAACAGTCATTTAAAATGGGAGAAAGCGCAAGATTTGACGTTAGTACAAGAGGGTTCTGGATAAAAGACCAAAAGGCATTTTTTTGATGTAAGGGTTTTCTGCCCAAACTTTTCACGGTACTGCAAACAGAGTTTTGAAAAATATTACACGAACAACGAGAAAGAAAAGAAAAATTATAAAGCGAAAGATTTTAAACATGGGATTTTTACACCACTAGTTTTTATGATACAAGGCGGTATGGGAAGAGAATGCAGGAAACTTTTTTCAAGATTTAAAAAAATTGCGTTTTGAGAAGAATAATTCAGCTTTATCGGCTAAAACGTCGTGGTTAAGAGCAAAGTTATGTTTCGCTCTTTTAAAACCTTGTTTACTATGTCTAAGAGGTTCAAGTTCAATAAAAAGCCAGTATTCAAAAGAAAGAAACATTGAATTGAACAATTATTCCGTGTAAACTTGTAAGAAAAAGCGCCGAGGTCAACATTTTGTGTTTATTTTGTATTTTCCCATTTTTCTAGATCAAGATTCAACGAGGATTTCGAATCGGGCGTGTAGAGAATTTTATAATCAATAGTTCTTGAATTACACTAATTTTACGGAATGTAGGTACAGTGGACTCTCTATAACTCGAATGTCCACGAGGAGTTGGAAACCGTTCAAGTTATAGAGAGTTTCGAGTAATAGAGAGTTGGGAGTTTTTCCAAGTTTTTGTTGAAACTTTA
>JAUZNK010021524.1:0-20695 GCA_035046665.1 Euphysa ruthae | reverse complement strand
AAGCATTTACTTATCTATAAAAACGATAAAAAATATTCACTATGATACGAAACAAAATGGAAGAACCACAAAAAGAAAATATTGAAATTGAGCACTTCACGAAAATTATCATGAAAATTAAATTGCTATATTCGTATAGGCATTACGTCACAAAAGCAATGATCAACACGGGAAAAACTTAAGAACCATCTTTATTTCAAAGAGGGGGCTTTTAATGATTGATTTTAATGTACATTGATGCAATGACTGTGTATGCATTACTTACATTTCTTTAAGTTCTTTTCAATCTTCTGTCGATTTACTGTTTTTATACTTGAAATATGAATGCTATGATAAAATTTCTGTAAGTACTGTATTGGAATATTCAAACTTTTATGAAGGAAGATATTGACAACGCTCAAACTTTTATGAAACACTGCAAGCAGCTACGCCTTTACTTCTATACATTAAGGACATTGCATTAAAGACATTGCATTGTCCTGTATACTCGGTATAAGTGCAACAAGTAACTTTTTTTTTATTTAGACATATCTAAATAGTGTGACTGCGCTATATTCTTGAACAAAACTAGGGGAAAAATCAAGAATCTGAACATTGCTTCATGTTATACAAACGTGTACCTTGATCAAGTTCCTGGCATTATTTTTGAAGTGAATAATTAGCGCATTTTGTAAATGTCTTATTCGTTTACTTATAGAAGACGTTAAAAAGTTGAATGCTTTTTACAGAAATATTTTATTGGCACATTAACGTATGGGCTTTAAATTGCATTATTAGTAAGGAGTACTTGTACAGTAGAGTAACCATTAGAGTGAATTATGAGCTCAGTCCTGTCGAATCTAAGGAACAGGTTGAAGTTTCAATCATCTCAAGATAACAGTGGTGTTAACCAGCAAGGTTGAACTAAATAATTTTTTTGAAATAGCAAATTTGACGTTTGCAAATTTAACGGTTCTCGAGTTTTGAAAACGTCTGAACAATCGACAATCAAAAAACTAGTTTATTCTATTATTTAAAATGACACAACTGCCAAACCTACCATAAAGATAATTCAAGGTGTAATAATAAAAGCTGTCTACAATTTGCTAGATAAGTTCACTGCCCAAAATGCAAGCGCACAGAAGAAGAGGAAGATCATCATATAATTTGCCGCAATTGTAGCAGTTTTGTCAGAAACACAGATAAGTGCTTCAAATGAAATGAAATTACCATTCTAACTACCACTGAAAAAAGGAAAATAAACTTAGTTTGCTCACATGAAATGATGGAGAAATTGACTTTAGTTTTTTTTCAAACAATTCACCATGTGGAAGTTATTTTGAGTATTCTATGTTAACCCTCGAAGTTATCCATACCGGCCAAGTCCCACGACCACTAGCTACTGGTAAAAGTGAAAATGACACTTAAACATACATACTTATTTTGTTCATGTTTATTCTTAGGATAAAGTGTTTTGCCTTTTATATTTGATTTTTGCGTTCTTATTCTAATCTAAAAGATTATTTTAATTACTGGTTAGCTGAATTGTTTTCTTCTGTTTTTTTACTTTTTGCAGTTTTTTTTAATGGAGTGTTCATTCGACTGAAATGCCCGACTTCAACAAATGTGATTTGACATTATTAATCAAGTAAAAGTGACGCTAAAAATCGTAAATTTATAAATTTATTCTCAAGGCTTATTAGTTTTCCCTTTTTTTTTTTCGACTTTTGCTACTTGTTTGCCGGAATATTTTGTTTTTTTCATTGTAATATTTTTTATTGAATAGGAGTATTCTTATTATAGTACTTTTTATTGAATAGCAGTTTTTAAAATATTCCATTTTCTTCTCATTTTATTTCCTCGCATGAGTTTTAAATCTCTATTCAGATTTTCAGAAACAATTTGTCAACTAGTTAGTTAATGAAATGAGAATGACAAAAATACGACTTACTTGCTAAACTAGGAACCATTGGTTTAAAAAATATGGCTTTGTAGGCTGGTTCGAAACAATTGAGTTAAAATAATAGGTAACGCTCGCAAACTGATTCCCAAGAGGTTAACGTTAAATCGAGCAAATAGTTTATCACAATAAAGCCGTTTGAGTCACTTTCCCTCAGTAGGTTTCGAACTTTTAAGAGCCATCCAGTATATAATCAAATCTCCAACAACAATACATCTGGCATTCCAAGTAAATAAATTCACAAACTTTTCCGGAGGCTAAATATAATCCAAGCTAAGCTTCCCAAATCTAGCATCATTTCCCAAACAAAAAATTTGGTGGATGAAAAAAAATATTTAATTTGGTGGATCGCGATGTCTTTTATAATTTTTGGACGTTTCTTTTTACTTTTTTGCAATAACTGAAGCAATTTAGCTGGGTAATTTGGCGTGCTATGATAGAAAATTTTTATAGAAAAATAATTCTGGCGTATTTTTTCCAAATCCGCCAAAACTTCTTCCCTTAAGGTAATAAAAGTTATATCAAAACCGACTGATCTGCAACTAGCGTTAAAAAAAATCTTAATATTGCGATATATCAATTCTTATTCACAATGCTTTTAAACTTTTTTGCTTTTGATTATTAAGCGACGTGGTTCTTAGCGCCCTGCTGCTTTATTGTAGTTTCATTCAACTATGTTCTAAGATTATTTCCAGCTTGATTTACACAATCAATGATATATTTTTTGATTTTCATTGCCTATAAAACCCTAACATAAAAAAATAAAACCGTGAGCATCAAAAGTTTAGCTAAATGTAATGTTAAGTAAATATAACAAATTTCCACTTTTTTTTTTTGCTGTATCCACATATGTTTCTGGAACGCAGTACTTAAGAGTTTCAGCTGAATCGATTTTGAAAAGCAATAAGACGAAATAAATTCGCTATATAGGCTTACGAACGTTTTTGTATCTCCATGTATATTAAAAATGTACATGCGAAGGCACCTGTGAAACCTTTAAGAACGGCCAATGAAAAATTCAAATCATGAGGTGTAATTTTTATATTTATATAAAATAAAAAACAGGAATACGTAATAAAACAATAATACAAATCTAAACTTTTCTTCCTCTTTTATAGCAAAACAAAAAAGAAAATTCCATTTCTATATAATATGAGCATTGAAATAAGACCCTTAATAAGTACGTCATTGCGTCATTACGTCATGTGTTTTTTTTTAAAAAAGAGACGAAAGTCCTCTGCAAGAAAAAAATAATGCCAATGGAAACATGGAAAATCAATATATTTACCGTTTGGTTACTCACGCTAAAAGTTAAATCAATTACAATTGTTAACCATGTTAAGCTAACTGATTTTCTATTTGTTGGCCTCAAACTTAGTAACTTTTGGTTATGCGTCGTCATCAAAATTTGTTCAAAACTTTCAAAAATATCTTCAAATTCGATCGATTTTTTTTCTATTGATTTTTTTCCACTTCATTTCAAATTCCATCAACCAACGCCACTCTGTCGTAGTTAGAAAATTATTAGGTCAAATATCACTCAAAACTAAAGGTATTATGGCAATAAAGTGTCTCTCTAGTATTTTTGGAAATTAATATCTAATTTCCTTTCCGTCATTTCCAAAAATAATCACAATTAGTTAATACAAAGTCACTTCTCAAAACCTCGGATTATTAACTGGCAAGATAGAAGATAAGGTGGTAAAATGAAAAATCTCTTAAGAGGTTTTACAGTTGATTGCAAAAGTGGCCCGATCACGTTCAGTTTAATAATTTTTATTTGGACACGTAGCAGTTTTTAAAATACAAAAAAAACTACAAACCCTGAAGAAATGCTCTGAACAGTTCGAAACTTTTGCCTTTGTATTTTATGTACAGCCACAGCATAAGTGGACACTAAAGCAAAATGCTTTAAAGCTTCTTCATATAAAATTTATCTGTAATGTTCACAAAAACTCACTGGTTAAAAACCGAACAATTAAAGCCGTACCAATTTCCCCTACAATTTATCTGTATTCCATATCAAGATTTTATGCTATCATACAGAGAGTGTATTCTTAAACAATAGAAGCATTTTCAAGACCAGAAAGCTACATTTTGGATTTCTTTGCTATCAAATTATTCTTTGCAGTCAATTTAATAATTTTAAATATGTCGACTCCAACAAGGTTAGGAGCCACTACTAGGCAGGAAACTAAAGAAGAGTTGAAACCCGATTCAAAATTACCACACCGAAGAACTACTCTTATGCCGAGTGAGTGATTTCCGAATTTGAACCCAAGAACCTTGCGGTTGGATGTTAGATGGATGCATTATCAACTGAGCTATTCGAGTATAAACAATGATAAAATAAAAAAATAACCAGTGTAAAAGTTTATCTTAGCAATATTTTTTATAAAAATTATTCTGTCATCAACGCTATACAAAAAGAAAACGTTGAAAATATTATTTATAAAGTTCAAAACGCTTCATAAATTCAAACTATATAACTAATGTTTGCATTTTGTACAGTTTTTGAAGAAGTAACATTTTCCAAAAAGCCAATGCTAAAATTATTTTAGCAATCTAATTCATTGTCTAAATTTTCATTTTTAATGCCTCTTCCAGAGATTAATGCCTCTACCACTACCTAGTCTTTTTCACAATATAAAATTACACCTTTATAATATCGAAAAAGTAAATTGTTTCAATTATTTCAACGCAGGGCTCAAAAATTGTGTAATTTCTATAGGATTGTAAAATGTTTCGATATAAAGATTATTAGATATGGATCCTTTCTCCTTCTGATCTGGCATATGAATCATTGATGAGTGTTGAACCTAACCTTCTGGATATTTGAACTTCTTTAGGCAAGGAAATCTTAATACTTTTAAAAACATTTGCGTTTGTCAACTCAGGTATTTATAATTATTAAAGAGATAAAACGCATGAGTTAGAATTAATAAATTTTAATATCTTTGTAACTTCTCTCGGTTTAATTATTTTTCTGTTCAAAACAGTAACTTTCCCGGTACTCCAGGTACTACCTGTAGCTAATATTCTAGGTATTTAACCAATTGGAAATCATTATCTTCTTTAAAGCTCTGAGAGCCTTTATCATTCAATGATTAACACATTTCTACAACAACTTCACTTGTTTTTTCTTTTTTTTTTTTACTCTCTCAATATATCGATCTGCATTACTATTTTGATAGATATCAAATCAATAATGGTTGCCTAGCCGAGACTTTGGCTTCTGGTTCTGAGGTGCGACTTCTATACCTCTTAGAAACCAATAATTTTCTTTACCATAAGCTCAAATGGGAGCTTTAAGTACACCACGACCAAACCTGTGGAAACTTCTGGAAATATAGCTTAAATATTAGCTATTTGTTGACCCCACGTTAAATATAAATTCTTATTTTTATTTACTGATCATACTCTTTTAATATTTTACTTATATAACTAAGTTATATCAACTAGTTAAATTCTCAAATTCTGTGACATTGAATTGTTATAGACAAACTAAATTTTGAACATTTTTTCTTTCTAATTAAACCTATTAAACACGTTACTCAATATAATTTTTTTCTTATGGCCATATCAACAAGAGCAGTGACTTTATCTTTTGCAAAATTGATATAGCCTTTGCAGTTTTAGCTGCCTCGTCGATTGGATAATTGCACCTTCGTGTTTTGCAAAATATGAATATAAAATTGAAAAAATATGCAGCATATCTTAATTTTGTTTCCAACTAAGGTCTTTGACCTCTCTGGCCTTATTTTTTTCTGATGTAAAGTTACTATAAAAATTACTATAAAAAGTTCTAAAAAGTTGGTGTTTACAGAAAAGATTGAAAAAGTCAGTTATATGATTCAAAGTTTAGTAGTCATTGTAAAATATGAATTTTGTTAAAAACAACCTGTTTATTCTTACCTGTAAAAATACTTATTGATAAAAAGGTTGATCGGTAAAAAGGTTAGTTTTAATTAAAAGCTGTAAACTTTAATGAACAATACTCTATTGATTAGTAGAGATTTCAAATATATTTTTCATCAAGATTTCCAGAAAATACCTTCACGAAACCATACAACAAAAACTTTCAGATATTAGTATGTGGATAGATTTAAACGTCTTTCTTCTCTTTCCTGTATTCTAATAATACACCCGATAAAATTTAACTATCCAAACTCAGATTAATAATAACAAGCTAAGAAAACGCGAATTCTGTTTTATTACACAATGTGAATATACAAACCACAAGAGTAGAGGGTTGTTCAAATCTTTTTTTGACTTTCGCACCGTTTTTTTCAAGCATTTTTACTTTTTACTTGTTGAAGTTAAATTCAATCTTAAATTTGCGACCCAGGTGTCTTTAAATTTAGGCATTTTTGAGACTGAATGTTTTAATAATTTAGGTGCTGTTAGAAAAAAGAAGACGTGTATTCGGAATGGGTTGTGTTATCAAATTTGCATATCTACGTATTTTCAAGCTTTCCATTTTCAAATCGAACAGCATATGTATAAAACCTATTAGCATGCAAATAAATAATTAATCGTTTAGTTTAGTATTTCGTCCATATTTCTGTAATTTTTTTTATCATTCTATATTCCTTCATATTTAATAGTTTAAAAGATTTTCAAAGCCATATAAAATTGAATAACTTGGTGAAAAGCTCGTGTATAAATTGGCTGACCAGGCGACGTTAGATATAATTTAAAATATAGGTTACTCACTTACAAATTGAAGCATGAGAAGTTTCCTTAGCAAAAAAGAAATATAAAATTATTGTTACTCATTTACAAATTGAAGCATGAGAAGTTTCCTTAGCAAAAACGAAATATAAAATTATTTGGAAATACACACAAAAAATGGAATGCGAATACGATAACATCTTTATGGAAATAATAGAAGCTACAGCGATAGCAACTTTTTTAGTTTCTTTCGGAAAGATTTACAGTGTGTATTACTTTTGTTGGCTCATGCTAACATTAACTTTCTTCACTGCGTGTTTGGTTATTTTCCATTCACTATACTTTGAAGCCAACATAGAAACGAAGCAAAGAGATGAAATTTTAGAAAATAATTTAGAATCACTTGCTAATTACATATTACTAAGATCAAAGAAAAAGAAACTAAACTTTAAGAAAAAGTCAAGCGATAAAGGAAGCTGTCAAAAAATTTTAACAAAAAATGCTTCTTTATCTATATTTTCTAAGAGACTTTCATTGAGATGATCAAATTTCACATGAATTGTTTGTGAGCATATAATACAATATTTCACTATACATTGGGATGACTTCTGAATATATCACAAAATCCCTTTAAGTAATCAATTGACATTAGTATGGCTTGCGAACATAGCACGGACAACTTTATCGAGGTTATCACCATGCAATGACACTTTTGACAACTATTCATAGCCAAAATAAATTTAATTGAACCAGAAAATACTTATTGAATATTTGAATCTATGACTTACCTTTCAAATTTAGTTTCTAAATATTGGGAATCTTTTTTAGTACACACAGGAATATAGTCAAAATCAAAAGAATCTCAAAAGATCATATTTCCGATTTATACAAAATATAAGGAACTAACATTCCAAACTTACTGCTTGTGAATTAGTTTTCTTCAACTAAAATCCATAGCCAGTTTTGACTAGAAACGTGATGGTGATGAAAAATAGACTAAAGACCGCAAAATTATTAGAATGCATCAACAAAGGTTAAAATAAAAACGCTACGATGGAAATATCAAGAAACAAATCCATTTATGAATTAAATATTTTATTCTATTAAAGATATAAGTTAGATTCAACAATAAATTTTATTTTTTGATTTTGAAAAGTCCAAAAATGAAACGCCTAAAATTTGAAAGATCTCAATCATCAAAGTAAGTAATCGTCATGCAATAACAAAGTTGTTAAAAAAATCTTTAATATGTAAAAATTAGTCGAAATTTTTTTTTTTTTTTAATCCAACAAAAGAAAAGAGGTCAATAAATAATTATGCAAAGATTGGAGTTATTAGCCACTAGACTAAACTTTTATATCTTTAGCAGAAATTCCAAAATAATTCAAATGTCTGGTTAGGAAATACATGGAAACAGGTTGAATAAGCGAGATAAACAACAATGTATAAATACGCCTTTTCCCACCAGACGCCCTTGCAACACCATCTGTTTGATCTGGATTTATCACAAGACGAAGAGTTCGCGCCTAAAAAACAAGGGAAAATTTTCAACACTTATAAAAACCTATGCATTTATCATAACACGTTTGTACATATTTCATCGCTCACGAGAATATATTGGGACAATTCTAATGGACCCATCCAAACTGCCTACTCCACGATCTGCTTATTAACAAATTGGATGCCTATGCTTTTGGAATAAACAGCCTAGCCCTGATTTAATTATATTTGACCAAACACACACAAAGGGATCAAAATTATCATCTTATATTTATGGAAGCAGTGTTGATTTTTCTCAAGATTCAATACTTTATCCATAAAAATCTTGTTTTATTCTATAGATTGAGCTGCAAAATTTTGCTAATAGTACCGCGAATAGTGAGTGTGACCTCAATATTAAAACAGTTTTAACACATTTAACACAAAACGACACAAACCGCATCAAATACCGTTTTTTTTTTCAATAAACCAATGGTTGCAAATCCAGCCAAATTAATGAAAGTAAAGAAACATTAGCGGTGATGAAAAATAGTCAATCCAAGTAGGAAACGTATTAATTCTCCTGCTGGAAATTCTAAGAAATGTCGTAATCAATTTTAAAGAATTTAATTAATCGCAAGTCTAAATTCAATACCCAAGTTCAATGAATCCAAGGTAAGACGGTCTATTTTGGGATAACTCACAAATCCATATTTAGGCACCATTAGTAGTTGGATATCTTAAAAAAAAAAATGCTTGACTCCAAAAAAGATAGCAGCCCGATAATTCATGCAAACAATCTTCAAAAACTAATGTAGCCATTTTTTAATACTTAAACAACCTCACCTCAGACTTTATGAGTGAACATCCAACCTTTGTAAAAACCTGCTTTATATGTGCCTCTACCTATACTATTGTAGCTATAACCGTATGTGATTGGTTAGCCAATTAAAACAATTAGCTAAATCCCTAACTGAATTAAAACTTTGACAAAGGTTATGAAATCGAATGGGCTTTATCTGCAAAACCTGTAGAAAAACTATTCATTCACTATGCTTAGGTTCAGTTTTTACGATTAAAAAAAAAAAAAATTCATGGTATAGCAATCAAAGTGATTGTCTGGAATTGAGCCAAACAATAAGCAGAAATTAAAAAAAATTGTCAACCATTTCACGTTTGAAAATAATTCTTTTTCTCTAAGCTACATTCTTATTCGTTTGGTTTCCTTAACAACGAATTTTGAGAAGAAATATTTCACAGTACTATGAAACACCTTGTAAGTTATAATAATAAATCTTGAACAGAGAACAGTATAGTTTTGAAAAAAAATTTTCATAACAGCATAGAAATGAAATATCTTAGACAGTTCTCATTTATTATATCATTGGCTTGTATATTGTTCCTATTGCAACAAAAGCTCGCTTCACAAACTATATTAACTGAAAATTTGGTAATGTTTATACATTCTAATCAGCGTGGAGACGATTTCAAGCATAAACAATATAGAAATAAGAATCAATCTAAACAACTCAGGGAAGATACTCTATCTAACCAGCAAAAAGAGCATCTCCAGTCATATCAGCGTATTCTATATCGTATTCTAAACGGTGATAATATCCTATCAAAGCAGAATTACAAAGAAAACACAACTGTTGAAGAAAACACAACTGTTGAAGAAAACACAACTGTTGAAGAAAACACAACTGTTGAAGAAAACACAACCGTTAAAGAAAACACAACTGCTGAAGGAAATACTAATAAAAAAAATCAGGATAAACTAGAGAAAGTTACTAAAAAATCTACACGATATATAAATAGGAAAAAAAAACAAATTTTGATATATACACCTCTATTTGGTAAAAATACATGGCCGCATATACCTGAAAATTACAGCTTTACAGATGTTGATAACTCACCTTGTAAGGTTAACCAATGCAAAGTAAGTTACAATAAAGCAGATATTAAAAACAGTGACGCAGTTCTATTTCATGCAAGAGATTTACCATCAGGGGATCATTTAAGAAATACCAGAAAACAAATCAACAGACCAGATCAGATATGGATTTGGATAATGCATGAAAGTCCTGTATATTCATATATCAATTTGACAGAATACGATGATATATTTAATTGGACAGCTTCGTATAGAACTTCTTCAGATATATTTATGCCATACTATCAAATCAAAGCAATCAATGATACAAGCAGTAAAAAAACTATAATAAACTATGCTGAAGGTAAAAGGAAGCAGGTACTTTTCATTGCTAGTCACTGCAGTTCTCCCAGAATTGAATTTGTAATGAAACTCGCCAAAAATATCAATGTAGATTCATACGGGGCGTGCGCGTCATTAATAAATCCAAGCATAAAGAAATGCCTGAGAGGTTCAGAAAAATGTGATAAAATTAAAAAGCATTATAAATTCGTTATTGCGATTGAGAATTCATTTTGCATTGATTACTTGACTGAAAAGTATTTTAAAAATGGTTTGCTTGGCAACGTTATACCATTAGTAATGGGTGGAGCAAATTACAGTGACACCAACGTTGCCATACCTAAAAGTTTCATTAATATAGCTGATTATGCTAACATAGAACAATTAGCAGCCTACTTAGAATACCTGGATAAGAATGACGTTGAATATAACAAATATTTTGAGTGGAAAAACCATTATAAAGTCAATTCACACATGGTTTCATGTGATATGTGCAAAGCATTATGGGAAAATAATTATACAAAAAGAACAGTGAAATTGTCAGAGTTCTGGAATTTAAATAAAACATGTAGTGATATGAGTCGTGAATTTAAAAGGTTTCTTTAAAATATCATAGCTATATGTTTGCGTTATTAAAAAATAAACTGTGTAAATTATAAAATTATGACTATAGTAGTTATAAATATAAATATATTTTATATTTAGTTATAAATATAAATATAAAAAACTGTTTCATACCTATGTATTTTTAAATTAATTATTAAAGCATCCTATTATTTCTATTGGCTCAGTGAATTGTTATTAATCACTTTATAATTATGATAAACATAAAAACGGATTCTACTGTTTCTCTCAGCATATACATTCACGCCACAGACATTTTACCCATCAAGATAATTAATGATCTCTATCTATTAATTTATTGCAGCTTGCTGTAACACCTAAATTTACCCACCATAAATGCAGAGCTTCCTCCACATGCATCATCTATGCTTATGATATCACGACCTAAAAAACCTCTATAGGTGCATCCTCCATTAACATAAAAGGACTTGCTATAAACTCTAGATGCACCCTCCAGTGATCTTGTAGTAACACTTAGACCCTCCAATAATTTATTGTGACAAGCTGTTACCATTAGATGCACTCTCCATTAATTTATTGTTGCCTATGTTAAATCACATCCTCCAATAATTTATTATAGCTTATTTATTGGCACCTGTTATAACCATTAATGCATCACACATTATTCATATTGGCCTAAAATCAATTAAAAACTCCAACACAAAATGAATAGATTTATTCTAACCTATATTAACACCCAACCTAAATAAACGTCCTGGAATAACGTTCGAAAATTATAATTTACATACTACAAACCTATCACCAGCCAAGAAGATCTAGGTAACTATTTACCTTAGTGTGATTGCTCTAAAACCATATTTAATATCAAAAATCTATCTATAGAAAAATTACTTCCATGTTGATCTAAAATTTACTTACCAGGTAAAATGATATAGCAAAACTTGTCCAGACCAATGTTAAATAGTAACCATAAGACAAGAATAACCAACCACCGAGACAAGCTAATATCATACTAAAAAAAAGACAGCATTGTTAAAATTCTTTCAATCAATTAAAAAATCAAAGAATTAACAACTACATAAATCATTAGTTAATTCGTTATTATCAACCCACATTGGAATCAATGGATTTCTTTTCTGTAAGCACAAATGGGAGCTCTAAGTACCAAAACCAAGCCCCATGGGTTTGGTTCTGTAAAAATTACTTCGAAAAACTATTTGTTGGCCTCACGTTAAAAATGTTTTGGAAATACTTTGCTCGATTTGATTCAATTAATCACTAAAAAACCTAAATTTGGCAATGTCTTACAAATGCTTTTAGACTCTTTTCTTACAAAAATTCTTTTAAGTATTCATAAACAACATTACTAAAATGTTTGGGACAAAAACAAATCTTTTTAATGATGATCAGGTAAAAATTTTCGATACAGTGATACTTCTAATAGTCTAGGCAGAAATGTATCTATTCTGAAACAAAGGGGCCTGGTTACAGTAAACCATCAAAATTATTTATTATAGTCTTGTTATAAAACAGAATAATATACTATACGAAGATATATTAAGATTAAAAAAGCTCTGAAGCAATTTTTGAATTTATTGGACGAGAAATCCGATCAGGTGCCCTTACAGATTTAATAGATGCCGTCGATGTTCCTTAAACTTTAAAAATGAAAAATAAAACAATAATGAAAAAAAAAGATGTTTTTAATGACCAAATCCAATGTTCAAAAACCAAAATTGCATAAAAAAGCTAGTAATCTTCCCTTGTAAACACATTATGTCTTGAAGAAGAATTTAGCAACAAAATCCCCAGCTTCAAACACTTTTATTCTTTACATAAATGACATCATTGGAAAAACAACAAAATTTTAAAATTTTAAAATGATAAATTGGATCAGGAAGTGGTTCCTAAGCAACTAAAATTTTTTGGCAAGTGTCCATGTGAGTTAAACACCCTCAAATAACACCCTTAAATAAAGCCCTCAAATTTTATACCATTTAAAGAATACTGAAAAATTGACGTTGTTTAATTTCACTTTAAACATCTTTTAAAACGGGCAACTGTTAGGCAACAGGAATTCGAAATACATGCCCATAAGAATCAATTATCAACGCCATCTGTTGTACATAATTTATACAAAATTTAAAAAAGGTTATGATCTTGAGAATTTAAAAAAATTTTAATTTTTGCTTTTAAAAAACTCTGAAAAATGTTTTCAGCACACATTCTTCTCAAAGATTGACAAAATTTTTGTTAGCACCCATTTGGGCGAAATCATAACAAAATGGTTCCTACTGAAGGGAACACAATTCTAACTAAATTTTACAACTTAAAAATAGAATAAAAAAAAGTTGTATACAATAACCCTTATGAAATCCACAAAACCTAATGTGTTACTACATTATTACAAAAAACATGCATTAACTAGCCTATAGTTTTAACTGTATTATTCATTGATAATTTACCATACCTCTTGTTAAAAACCTAATTGAATGCTGTTCTAAATATTCTGAGAAAAACTACGAAAGACAATATGCAATGTTGCTACTAAGGAAGAATAATCAAACAAGAATTTATCTCATTTTACCAAGAATTTAATTTAGGACCTTTCATTGGCTAACGACATTACTAAATTAACCAGTTTCTTTTTTAACATCCAATTCAGTTGGGTAAAATATTTTTCAAACAAGCTATCAGTGACTAATTGACTCCTGGAAGCTACTAGTTTTATTCCTAGGGTCAAGTAGATTATTGAAAAAGATAGTGCCTGTTTACATTGTGAAGAACCTGTTTACATTGTGATCCCACGAAGGAAATAAGTGGCATTGCAAAAAAAAAAAAAACTATATGTTGTATTGGCGTGTTATCCATTTGTTTTCCTTTTAACTGAAATAGATGTGTTCGGTAAATAAAGTTAATTTTTACTCAAAATAATAATGTTAGCTATAAGAAGCATTAGCAGAATTATCATATAGAATCTCATATGAAGAATTTTACAGTTCATCAAAGCTTAAATTATTTTAGGATCTCGAGATACAGATTTAATACCAGCATTTTAACAACTAAACAACTAATCACCAATAACTTTTAAAACCACATATTAATATTTATATTTCAGCACAGAAATAATGATTTAATACTAATAAT
Source organism: Euphysa ruthae (assembly GCA_035046665.1). Classification (NCBI taxonomy): domain Eukaryota; kingdom Metazoa; phylum Cnidaria; class Hydrozoa; order Anthoathecata; family Corymorphidae; genus Euphysa; species Euphysa ruthae. The sequence goes on along the minus strand of JAUZNK010021524.1, from coordinate 6,656 downwards.
TTTTAAACTTTTATCTACTAACAAACTCGCAAATACATTCTACTACTATAAAATCCATACCTGTTATCCTGGGATAAAGGGTATGGATTTCATAGCAGTTTAATCTGGGAAGATTCCTTTTAATTGGAGCTTTAAATTTTATAAAAATTTAATAAAGCTATAATTTTCTTCCATTACATATTTATCTTACCCGACATATTTATATCCGCATAAAGCCAGAATATCAAGATATCTGATATTTGACAAAATTCCAATGACGTACATGCTCATTATTATCACTACAAGTTCAACGAAAAGCCATACTAAAGTAGAGCTTGCTGTAAGACCAAGCTGCTCAGGAGTAAACCTAGAAAATTTAAAATTATTTTATAATAAATGTCTATAAGGGGAATTTCATTCTTTTTCTATATTATTGGCAGATGTGGCATACCCCTTGACCTCAGACTATATTATAATTTTTCAAACCACTCTCTTTGAAAGTTATTAGTCAAAATAACTTTATTCTTTGATATTCACATCTTTTATTTCTTCTAACCCTGTCATTACCACAATCAAAATAATTAAGTGCAGGACTATAAATAAAATTTCTCAGCTGATAACCAGAAAAAAATCTTAGGATCATTAATAACGTCATTCTTAAGATGTGATAGCCGTTTGGTTGGTCAACTTTTTGTTTTTACTTGAATAAGAGAAAATGAATTTATAGAACTATTACTTTAACAGCGTGTAATTTTATTATTATAGATATGCTAACCTCACTTTATTCAATAAATTATTACAAACATGAACTATAATTACAAATGTTTCTTATAGCTGTTAAAATATAAATAAACAAACATTGATGCAACTTTTACAGGTTTAAGAATTACAGGTTTAACAATGAGGCTACATTTCTGTGATGGAACAGTGATTGAAGATTTAAACCAAGATCAGGACTAACAAGATTGGCTATACGTTTCTGAATTTGGTCAAGAAGTTTTAGACATACAGCAGAGACTTCTACCCAAAGATGTGAGCAATATTAAATACCTGGCCGAATGGAAACCTTATAGATATAAAGTATAATCTCAGGAGAAAGAAAGTGCCGCACCCGGAATAGAGATGAAACCTTCATAATAGCAGATTTTGCAATGGATTTGATGTAAGAATTCCAAGAAAATTTATTTAAGAACGTTAGGCTTAACAATCTAATCTGCGTAGATTCAGTAAGTTCACTACAATTGATTAGCACAGATGGAAGAAAAAAATAACCTAAATCGGTTTACTAGCGTGCAGATGAAGAACAAATAAAGGTTGAAATAAGTAACTGCTGGAGAAAACCATGGTCTCAAATATGGTTTCACTTGGTACTTTTGAGAAGGAATATAGTCACTGATGCCAACATGAAGCCAAGAAGCAATTTCCTTAGTAGAATCTTCTATATCAAGTTTGAAGATGTGCTTGAGTAGAATATCACAGGGTATATCACAAAAGCTATCAAAGTCTCCATGGTGATAAGAAAACCATTTTCTTTGGATAGGTGGTTCATGGGAAGAGGTGGTGTTTATATCAACAATAACCACGTAACAAACAGTTTCCTAAATAACTAGAGACAGATGTTTTGCAGATATCAGGATTCGATGAAAGGATAGATCAAGTAGAGAAGTATAGAAGTTCCCTGATTGTCATGAACAAAAAGAGGGTTAACTTATTGTGTTAATGAGAGAGAGAGAGAGAGCAAAATTGTAGGTGTCAATACCAGAAAGGCTAGTAGTTCTAGAGAAAGGTAGCCAGTCAGTGTGGTGGACGTTAAAGTCCCCAAACAAAACAAATATACTAACGGATGGGTGAATTGTGAGAACCTTGTTAAATTAAACTGGTTGACTGTAGAAGAGATAGACATAAACAAATGTAGGATTCATCAGGGCTTTAAGAGAGATTTCACGAGCTACGGGAAGATTACCACAGACAAAGATATCAAGGTCATGCAATCAATAACCAATCAATAATCTTTATTTAACGTTGGTAAGATTTACATAGCAAAAAATATAGCGAATATAAATAGCAAATAATATATATTTAAATGCTAATATAAACATATAGACCAATCAATTCTTTTTCTTTTTTTTTTTTTTTTTAATAAAGTATAATAAATGCATAAGAAAAACTATTTGCAAATAAAACAACTATATCTGAAAACCTTCCACTTCTTAACCAGTTTTTTAGAACAAGAAATAGAGAGAGAATTTTTAAGTGAGTTGGAAGGGTATTCTGGAGAAAACAAGCTTTAAAAAGTAGTTTAGTTGCGTAAATAGTAGTTTTAACTAAAATCATCTCATTCCTCAGAGAATACGGTATATCTTTTATACAAAAATGTTCCCACATTAATTCTGGATTAAGTTTGTTAACTGACTTAAAGGTTTCAATCATTAAGAGCTGTAGATGATTTGCATGAATACTGACTGTATCTTCCAAGTGAAGCAATTCATCAAAAGGTAATGAAATTCACATAAAAAGACGAATCCTTGTGATTGATAGGAAAGTAATCAGGTAAAATAAAATCAGACAAACTTATGGAAGAATCAAGATTTGTCTCACACAATGCAAAGATGTCAGGTGATGAACTAGAAAGAAAAGATTCAACATGAGAAAAATTACTGCTAAGACCCTGAATTTTGGTGAACAAAAGAGGTTTGACTGATTTTTCACAGCCTGATTTAGGTTTACTAGTAAGTATCATATAACGTTGGGTTTTTAAAAGAAGTCCTCCTGCCTTGTTTCAATAACTTGTACAGAAAGTCAGCGCAGTCTAATATTTTCTCTATCCGTTGTGGAGCTTTTGCCTTAGCAAAAGCAGTGCTGTTGCCTCAAAAAAGTGAGCAGTTAAAAATGCAGGGTCACCCTCCAAGTGCAATTTTGCACTACAACTACAACACAATCTAAAAACTGTTGATGGAGCAGCCTCTCTAAGTTGCTAGAAAAGAGTTTTGGTTCCTTTAAAATTTGGTAATATAGAAATCAGGAAACTGCAATCTCGATAGCCTTAACAGAGACAACTAACAAGCATTAAACTGATATGAGCATCCTATACTCATCACACAAACAAAGACAGTAGTAAGACAGAGGTATTCATTGCCCGAAAGCAAATATGGCAATGTAACCAGCACTGCACACCAATAGGCAAACTGGTACAAGACCTGGCGGTATAGTCTACCTACCCCTAAATACAATTATTGGTTTTCCAACCGGTGTTTTAATCGAGAAACAATCGACCCTGTAGGATACCAACCTAGCATTTATAATGACACGGTAAATAGTGATGTAAAGAGCTATATTGATATGCATAATAGCATTTCAATCTTTAAACGGAATATTTTACAAATCAGATAATCATTATTACCTCTTTTTCATAAAGATATGTTGAAAATGTAGGTAAAGTAGGCTGGCAAGGATGCAAGTGAAGTTGATTTTTATGACAAAACATGATATGATGACTTGACTGCAAGTGTTGATACAAATAAAATTACCAGTATTTTTTTCTGTCTGTTGGTACAAAAAAATTTCAGAATAAACTTATCATTAGATAACAACAAAAATGGTTATCACTACAGGGCATAAATCAGCTGAAAATAATGGGCTGAAAATTCATAATCTTGGCTTATTAAAACTACTATAAAATGAAAAATTTTAATTGCAATGAGTTGAAATTTTCCCGCTTTCTTCAAAATATATCTTATTGAAATTCCAATTGTTTTTTTCACCCTGAAATTTTGTCACATGATCCAAGATAGTGATTTAAAATTTTAAAAAACTGAATTTTTTAAGTAAATATCATTATAAAAAAAGAAATAATAACTAAATATAAATAGTTTTTACAAAAAATGTTACAAAATAAACAAACAACACCTGAAAAAAAATTGGGATGAGAATCAACAATATGATCTGGTAAAACAAGAAAAATGTTATAAAAACTGGTTTATATAATGCAAAACATTTGCATTCTGTTCATCATATCTTACTTTTATTCCTTCTATTTCAAGTAAATTGATTCTTGGAAGTGGACAAATGAATCTTTGTTAACTTTTTTTCATGTCCAAACATGCTCATTTTGACCACCTCGTGGCCGTACATGTGGTTTATGACTGTTTATATGTGGTTGACTTGATAACCGCCTCTTGCTTCTTGATTTTCTTGAAGTGTATGGGTGTGAGAATAATTTGAAAGATACGACCACCTTTTATACGTAAAATTTTTACGTGGCAAATGTGATGCAACGTAAAAATGGGATGCAGATAACTTTTTAACTTCCAAAAGACACAAAGGAGAAGAATATTTTTTCTTAATTTATAAAAGCCAAACAAACCATTTTCTCACCTATCTTGCGTTCCCAAAATAAATCCAGTAACAAGAATATATGTAACAAATGCCATGGCTGAAACAGAATAAACAAATTGAATTCATTAAAGTTGCTAGAATTCCACAATTAGTTTAACCTTTAGGAATCATTGTGAACTTAAATATTTTACCACTTCCTGTTGTTCAGAAAAATGAATACAAAATTGATATAAATCTTATGCAATGAGCACTGCCAATATAGTTTTTTAAGATTGAAAACATAAACTTTGACGTACTCTATTTAGAGTGAAAGTAGCTATATCTGAAATTTCACATTCCTGGAAAAACTAGAATCAACCAATTTGGAAAAGAAAAATACGGTGGATCTTAAAATTTAAATGCAAGCACAAACTCACAAGCCTTATCAGAAGCTATTGGTTTACAATTATATAATTAATTATATAATTAATTATATAATTAAAGTAAATATACAAGAAATTTTTGGAGGAGTTTTGCTCTCAGTAAAATCATATATACAAAAATATTCACAATTTTTTAAAAATTATTACAAATTAAGTCATTTATTACATAGTATTAACTTTTATGCCGTGAATGACCTACATATATGACCAGGCAAACAGTGAAAGACGCACATGTATATTATAGGATTAGGGTGTTTATTTTTAATACTATGCACATTATACACCCTTCATTGTCATTATTTTGACTTTTCTGTAATCTCAAATGGATAAGCTCTAGAAAAAACCTTTTACTTTTGGTGCTGCATTTACAAAAAGTTTTGTAAAAAAAAGATGATTCCAAAATTAACAAATGATCAAATTTTAGATTATCTAGATGACCTTGGATCTGATTTATCTGGCTTTGAAACATTTTCTTTATCATGTACAGGAATTTATGATAAATTTTTATAATTTACTCAAGTTTACAAGCAGTTATTTATTTATTAAAACTGTTTTTGCAAGTACAAGTGGCCAAACTCTTGTAAATTTGGTTTAATGTCCTGCTTTTTATATACGGTATCTAATAAAACAAACTGTTTACGTAACATAAAGGTTTAGGAGTTGTTCATAATCAATATAATTACTTAACCAACTTATTTTTACTTTTTTAACCATGCCAATACAGATTCAGAAAATTATAAGATTGAATTTCAAATGGATGATGATAATGACACTGGCCAATTTCCAGAATAACTTGTGAACACAGCAAAAAACCAGACATAATTGTGGATTACAACAAAAAGATGAATGGTGGTCTTGTAATACCGTGTATTGATGCCATATAATATTCTCAGCAGAGGGATAAAATGGTACCGACAACTTGCAGAACAGTTTATTGAATTTTCAACACGAACAAAATCCTTGTGTAACAAATAACGTAATAAGCAAGGAAATGAGCAAGTTAGATGTATCCAATGTTTTGCTACAAAAGTGTGGAAAAATACGCGGTTTTGGGGTTCCAAATGTCAAACCAATTATTTTGAATGGCATCATACCTTACTTAATTATGAAAATGCATATCTTGAAAACGATTAGTGATTATGGTATTGTTTCTTTACTTGTTTTCTCACAATATTTTTTCGCTGGTCAGAAGGTTTTTATCCAATTCAATTCAATAAATTTTTAAACGTTGGATAAGACATAGTTAAATACAATAACTATAAAATATTCGTAAATACTGATATAATACAACAAAAAAACATAACAGACAACATTTACACGAACATCTTCCACTCTTTAATTAGACGTTTAAAGGTTTCCAAAGAGGGAAAAGTTTTAATAAAATGTGGGAGTGTGTTCCAAATAAGACTACCCCAAAACTGAGTTTGTTCTGTAAGTCTTGGAAAGAGTGGGAGGAAGACTAAATACAAAGGTACTTATAAGGTTATACGGTATACATTTCATAGGGAAAATATCTTGAATTAGTTTAGGACTCATATGACTGATTGACTTAAAAATTTTAGTCATCAACAACTGTAAATGTCTTGTGTGCACACTACAACTGTTGTGAATAATTAAAAATTCATCAAGATCAAGAGCAAAGTTTCTGTAGATTGTTTTTAGTCCCCTCTCATGAACTCTGTCTATAAGATTTTTTCTTTTTGAAACAGAACATTAGAATATCAGAGGAAAATAAGAAAAGTATGATAAAACATGAGCATAAACTAGAAACCTTGCTTGAGATTCTACGACGAATAATGGCACATAATTTCTGATTTGCCTTTTTAAAAATACTAATAAAATGATTCATTCATTCATTTATTTATTTATTTAACGTTGGTAACGCTTACATAGTTGTATATGAATATAATTATATATTAA
>JAUZNK010021513.1:0-20697 GCA_035046665.1 Euphysa ruthae | reverse complement strand
ATATTGAGAGAAATTCCATGTTAGTTATTAACAAGCATCACTTACAATTAGCCAATTCAACAATTCAGTCAATTCTTAATCTGAATCCAAATTCTTTGATAATCACACCTTTCATTTACATCAAGTTAAATTATTTTTATTGGATTTCATTTGACTCTGTTGGTTAAGTCACAAAGATTCTCTTTCTTAGCAACATGTTTTGTTAAGAGAGACAGATATGCTTCAGTTTAGATATTTGGTAAAGTTAAACCCAAGAATTTTTATTCAATTTTTTGTGTTTACTTTTGAGGTGCTGAGCAATTTCTTTAATTAAATTTAACCCCAATTTTAATTTTTAATTCTTTAGTCTCTGAGATTTCTTTTTACATTGATTGCGATGCTACTAGAGACCTCTTTTTGATCTCATCTCATCTTTTCATCACATCTTAATAATATCTTCTCATTGATGCAATCAATTAAATTTCTATCAAGTTGTTTAGGACAGTTTTTGTGATCTAAATTTCTTTACTTAAATTTAAATGTTGAAAGAATTACTACTGCTTTAATTTTTTGTTTTATTAAAAGTTTTATTTCAATGAGTTTCTCTGCTGCAAAATGATGCAAATCTGATTTACTATCTTACATTAATTTTGATTTAAAGGAAGTAAAGGAAGAGTTATTAAATAAACTATTTCTGTATAGCTGATTGACGGACTAAAGAAGGAGATCGACAAGTTCAATGAAGAAAAATTTGCTAAACTGCCTGTAAAAGCTAAGACAGAAATAAATGCATTACAAGAAAAACTGGTAACTTATTTTGCTTGTTGTGTTTTCTATGTAATACTGGAAAAGTTTCTATGATTTTTTTTGATATTTTATGCTCCTGATCTGTTGCAATGTGAAAATATAAATTTATTCGCTTCAGTTTGGTTTATATATATTTATATATTTATTTATATTTATATATATTTCCAATTTAAATTTTTGAAAAGAAAAATCGCAAATAGCTATGAAAACTATTTTTGTTCATGCCCTTATGAATTGCTAGAATTGCTACGAATAAGATAAAATAAAATGTGTAAAAATATTCTGGGAACCTAAGCTATTTTGTTGATAGTCTTTTCTCGTGAACATCATAATTTTCAAAGAAGCTCGATTTTTGAGATAATTTTTTAATTCCATAGTTTGCTCTAAATAAAATTTTTAATGGTTAACAGAGTTTTGAAATATGTTTTATAGAAAACGTTGCATGAAGAACTCGAATTCAAAACACAAGAAGTTATTGACGAGGAGTCAAAACACTCTTCATTAATAGAACAAGTTAACAATCTAAAAAAACTTGTTGAAGAACTCAAAGTTAAAGAGGTAAATTTAAACTTATTTTGTTTATGTTTAGGTTTTGCAATTGGTATATTTATAAAATAATCTATATATAAATTTTTTTTGATGATGTACCAATCACAGCATCTAAGAGTACATTTAAGAAATATATGTAATATATATATATATATAGCCTGTGGAATCTTTTGTGTGTTTTTTTTAGAAACTTTTTAATAACCAACAAAATAATCTTACCGTCAAGTTTGGGTGGCATTTTATTTACTTGTTTTATTATCCATATAGTGTAAAATATATTTGAAGTTGTTTAAAATTCATCTCACTTCTTTGTTTTTTAATTTAAGTTTGTTTATTAATGAATGAAACAAATCATATTGAAATTATAGGCTGAACTCGCAAAACTGCATGACTTGGAAAAGAAATACAAGGAGCTAAAGAAAAAGTACAAAGCACTAGAAGAAAAGAAAATTGAAATAAAAACTGCTGTAACATCTTCAGATGCACCAGGGAGTCCACAAAAAGGAGGTGGAGATCCTGAAAAAGAAGCCGCTCTTCAAAAAAAGGTTAATAAAACTTTCCTGTGCTAAAATGCGCAAATTATTTTAAAATCAAATTCCTAAAGCTATCATACACTCAAAGCATTTTCTGATTAATTTTTTTGGTTTTACGTTTTTTTTTTTTAATTTTTTTTTTTAAGGCTAAAAATTTAACAACTAAACTGTTTAATATTTATGCATAGCCTAGAGAATTAGAGCTAGAGACTGAATTTTATAATATTAAACAAAAGAGTTTCTATTTTTAACTCCAGTGCATGTCTCCTGCTCCGACCTTAAAGATTACAAAGTTTTTTTTTACTTTGTGGGATTGTATTATTTTGTTGAATTATAATTCTTTTAAGAAGTGTCAAAATGCTGAAGTGTCAAAATCCTGAAGTGTCAAAACACTGAAGTGTCAAAACACTAAAGTGTCATAACGTATCAGAATGTAATTGGGCACTAAAGATTTTTCATATTTTCATAATCTAAGTTTATTTACTGATGCCAAGTATTATCCACTTTGTGCTGAATATACCATAAAATGTTATTTTTTTGATTAACCATTGTACTATATTGTTACTTTTATCTTGTTCGTGCATTTCACTCAGTTTAACCTATCTAAGATTTTTCACAGCCAAAAGCACACTCATGAAAATAAATAACTATTATCTAATAAACTAAATAAGTGCGTATTTCACACATTTATGAATTTATTTTGAATTTGTATTTTGAATAGCATATATTTTGAAAACACAATATATTGCTATTCTAATTTTCCTAATGTATATATTTAGGGTGATTTAAGATTTTATATTTTGTTTAACGCAGACTTTGAAAAATCCCTATTTTTTTTTTGAGGAGTATTATTGGCAAGTTTTATAAACCGCTTTTTGTTATGCTGACTCAGCATGAGCTGAACGATTTTTGTCATTAAGGTTATTTAACCTACCTCTTTGCTCACTTTTAGATAGAAGAGTTAGAAAAAAAATTAGAACATGCTCAAAAGAAAGTAAGTATTCTTCAAAGAAAGTATATAAGTTTCATTTTATGCATCTGCACTCTCATTTGGTGGCATGTCAACATTTTAAACATTATTTGCTTTAGTTTTTACAATCTTTAAATTTTTCTTATTGAGCATCTATGAAGCTGAAATTCAGTGGTTATCTACTTTTATTTAAAGAAAGGTCTATAAGTTTGATCTTAGAAAATTTCAAATTAATTTCAGAAAAAATCGAAAGGGCAAACCTTTGATAATTTAGGCTATAAGGAAGGCTTAGGCTATAAGGAAGGCTTAGGCAAAAATTAAAGATTTGAATTTCAAAAGAGGAATCTGAAAAATTTGATTTTAGTCTAAACACTTCTATGGCGCAATTATTCCTTTTGTCTCAGTTTTTTTGTATTTGCCTTTAAAGTTGAAAAAAAACAAAACGAAAAGTGCTAAAAGAAGGTAGCATTCAGATTAGTTTTAAGGAAGGTTCTATGAATTCACTCTGTCCATCTGGCCTTCCTTTTTGTAAATCTTCTCTGTGGCCGTTCAGCACTTTTTTATTAAGATCTTATATAATAATGGGAGAACACTTACAGTTTTTTTACAGTATTAAACCTAAAAATGACAAAAATTTTTACCCGAAATTTCCTTACACTCTCCAACTTTGAGGCTCACTTTATAAAAAATACTCATGGAGACAAAATGAATTCAGTCATTGTAGAAAAAAAGAAAATTATAATATTCATTTTAAGTTGAAATTAAAGCAATCTTAAGTATTTATGATGCACTTTTGAAAGAAAATGTAGCATACAGCATAAATGATTTTTGAGTAAGGAATGCCGTTTGAAAGGTTTCATTTGTTTAGCATAAATACTTTTTTAAAATATTTTGGGATTTAACTCTAGTGTGCTTCTCTTAGGATTCTAAACTGGACAGTAAAGCTGTCGCAAAGCTAGAGAAGAGCAATGAAGTATTAAAAGAAAAGGTAGATGATCTTAAGAAATCTGCTCAGGTAAGTTACTGATTTGTATAGCTTCGAAATAATTTTAAGCTGTTACTTCCTCAAATTATAATCCTCCACAGAAGCAGATTTAATGTGACCCCAGCGGTGCTGACTAGGGCTCTACAAATTAACTCATGCATGTCATTTTGCTCATTTACCTGTCTGTCAATTATTTCCCAACAGTTTTTTGGTTCAAATATGTAAAAGCAGGGTCGCTATTGTTAATTTTTTTTTTAAAAAGTTTAGAATACAATGAAATGTATCATTTCACCCATTTGGCTATTTCCAAAGCTTCTTGTTATTGAGCTCATGTCCAGTTAAATTTGTAATAGGTAAATAATAATTTAAAAACATCTGATGGGTTAAAAATTTGTGTCTACATATCAAGAGACAAACTGTTCGTATCTTCAGGTAAAATATAAAATTCCTAAAGTTTATATAGTTTTTGGTAGGATTGAAAATGCAGAAGTAGGAATAAGTATGAACTAGTCATAAACCTAAAAACAGCAATTTCCTCATTTGAGTTGCGTAGTGTAGAGAAAAATTTTTGTGGAACAGATGATACCAAATAGACGATTGATGTGATTGAATTAACTGAGCAAGGGAATAGACTCTTTGGTTTTGAGCGAGATTAGGTCTGATTAAGTGTCTGTCGTAGATTTTTCACAGCATGTTAATGCTCTCTGGCTCTGTTAATGATTTTATGTTTAGAGTCACAAATATATATACAATTTCTACAAGAAATAAGCTATATTATGTTGCTCGTCTTGTTAAGATTGAGAGATTATTTTAGATTCAAAAGTAATTTTCCAAGAGTTTGGTATGTGTAGAAATATACTGAAGGTTTTTAGAACAGATAGGATCTGTGTTTTTACCAATATTGATGAATTTTATAATAAAAAGTCCCTTCTTTTTGTAATCAACAAAATTTTTAGGATAGTCACTTAAAATCAGTTTGGTTTTGAGATATTTTTGTTTATTCTTGGAGCCTTAAAGATGAGTTATTATGATGCAAGAATTTAAAGAGTTAACAACACCTTTTTAACAAATTTTAATTTGTTAAAGTGAATTTTAGACACTGGCCAGTGTACTTTGGTTTACGACAATTTTAAAAACAGAACCTGGCATGTCAAAATTTTGTTGAGGAAAGTGATGGAGTTTTTAGATTCTTTTTCAGTAATAAATTTAATTTGTCACTCTAGGTATTTTAGTAATTTGAAAAATTGTTATCAACAAAATATTTCCAAACTATAAGTGAGTGTGAAGTAGTGAAAAGACTAAATAATTTGTGGGTTTTCATAAAAATTTTGGTAACATTAGAAGTAGTAGAACCACCTTAAAATAACAGTTTGACAGAAAAACTTCAAACTTAAAACAGGTTTTTGCCAGTAGGAGTTTTACAAGATCTTTTCAAACAAGTCAAGCTTTAAATGCAGTGAATTTGTCCATATATAATAGTGTGAGCTCTAGGTAGTTTGAGAAGTGATTTATTCTGCAGATTATAATTAATGCTTTAAAGAGAAAATAATTTTCTGAGCAGTTTAGTATTTTCCTGGTTTACAGTTTAGTAAACTTCAATCTTTAAAAGTTTTAGGTGTCTAGTATTGATGCTGTGGCCTTTATCTAGCAACAATAGATAAACTTATGCAATATGCAAGGCCCTTATGCAAGGCCTTTTTATGGGTACTATTTATAAGTTCCGTACAAAACATCAAAATTACTTGACAGTGGGAAAAAAAGGCATTATATAGGCATTTAAAATACCTTTAGCCTGAGAGATGCTCATTGCATGCCCTAGAAATGCAAACTAGAATCAACAGTGACTCCTTATAACTCTACTTCCTTAGAAGCTGAAATATTTTGCTGGCCAACTTAAATTGAAAAGTCATTTGGCACATTTCCTCCCAAAATCATAAAAAAATAGCTGCAAATGAATTATAACAAACCGAAAAAATTTATGTGACCTAAATAATTATTTAAGACTTTTAAAGGTTCTTTGAGAAAAGATTAAATAAATAGTATTGTGATAAAAAAAATATAGCAGATATTCATTTCAAGAAAAAAAAAAAAAAGATGTCATTAATTAATATGTTAAATAAAATAGTCCCTGAGATTGATCTATGCGGTATTGTCAACTCATCCTTGGTCAAATTACGATCAGTCTTTAAAAGACTAAGCAAATTTTAATCTTTTGATTCCTACCCATAAGACAACTATTTAAAAGGGGAGGCTTTCCAATGAGAAACCCTAAGCATGCAATTTATCCTATTGTGTTGATGCAGTCATAAGCTTTAGAAAGATCTATTCAAATTGTCTCAATGGCGTCCTTTTTTTATCAAGACAATCTTACCTTCTTTTAAAAAATCAAAAAGAGAGCATGTTGCGTTAAAAAATATTTCCCTAAAACCACATGAAAAATCAAAAAATTTTGTTCTTAAAAAACTTATAAACCTGTTTAAATAATACCTTTTCATATACTTTAGTTAGAATTGATATACTAGTTGGACAGCAGTTTCTTTCATCTAGCGCATAATCTTTTTTGAAAACTGGAACAATATCCGCTAGTATCCAACAGTAATGGTGACTTTTAAATAGTATCATCAAATTTAAATAAGTTAGTTGAGTCTTAGAGATATTGATAGAAATGATTGCTTATATAAAAAATATACTTAGAAAAAATATGTTATTTGCCACTTAGAAAATTAATATTTTTGAAATAGGTTGATTCGGGCAAGATTAAAGAGTTGGAAAAAGCAATTAAAGAGGCAAATGCAAAAGGGAATGATGTGAGTATATTTAACATATCTGCTAAAGAGATATTTCTGAATCTTATTCTTATGCATTATTACTATGTATGTGTTTTAAAAATATATTTCAAATTCCGTGTTTTCTTCTGAATTTCTCATGAAACAATGATAATTCCTTATAAGGATGATTTTTTTTTCCCTTGCATTTTCTGTCTAGTAACAGGATTCTGTTGGCCTAAAAACAAAGATAACATATTTTTTTCAAAAAAATCTCAACAACCTGTTTTATAGTAAATTTGAAGTATCAATGATTAGCTTTTGACGAAATATTTTGATGAAAGGGTCTAGTAGTGGTTACCATAAGTGGTTACGCTAAAGCCCTTTTTACTTATAAGCATACACTAATGATACGATAACAACTTAATTTAAAACTTACGATAACAATCATTTTTCCAAAATTTTTTAGCCAGAATGTGGCATGAATTTTCTTTTTCATTTCTTCTTTTTATATTTTTGGGTGGAGATTTTCTTTTTCTTCTTTTTCTGATATACCATCAGCCATTTTTAAGCATATATTTAATGTGAGAATTTAAGCTCTTTAAATTCTTCCATTATTATTTTTTCAATTATACTTTCATTTTTAGAAAAATGCTAAGAAGCAAGAAAAGATACTGAAAGGTAATTTCTATTTTACATTGTTTGTAAAGTTTTATCAAATCAAATTATGATGACATAGATTAAAAATCAGCTATTGTATAAGTTAAGCAAAATGTAGAGCTAAATTTTCCTTGGATTTTGATGTTATGCTATGTTTAGACCTTCAAAAGAAACTAGAGAGTGAACAGAAGAAAACATCCAAATTTAAGGAAGATTTAGAGAAAGAAAAAGAACAAACATCAAATTTAAGCAAGGTATAACAATCACATTTATTTTGTAGTTGAGTTAGTCTCAAAAAAATATATGGCTATTTATGGTGTAGTTACATGCATTAAGCAATATTGGCTTTTGTGTTCATTTATTTCTTTATTATTTTCAGATGTTTGAAATTAAAAAAATTTATGAAAATCAATTCTTCCCAAATTTAAATCAATGCACAAGCATTATATTTAAATATTTAATTTTTGCTATCAATGATTTAATCAAACGATTGATGAAAAACTTCATGCCCAGAGATTTGCTAACTCAACGTTCTTACAATACCATCTTAGGACTATAATTAACTTCTTGGATTGCAATTACACGACTGCTTGCTGATTAGAGTAAAACTTGCAAATAATTTTTTTTCCTTTTTATTATGTTTTTTATAATAGAAAATACTACTTTTGATATTTACGACAATTTTTGTTGAAATATAAAAAAAGAATAGAATAAAATAAGATAAATGGAGTCATTGCAAGAACACTCTTAGCCTTAAATGCTTCTTCTTACCATAAGATAAAATGAGCAGTGTCATAGTCAAAGTTCTTATCACCATAGTTTAATTTTCAATCAGATTTTTACATGCATAATTTTGGATTGTGTAGGAGATCGAAGCTCTCCAAACAGAGGTTAAAGGTGATAAAGAAGAAATAGAAAAATTAGCAGTTGCTGCAAAAGAAGGCGTAGAGGCTGCAGAAAAAGTCATTGAACTGTCAAAATCAAATAAGCATCTGATTGAAGAGAATAAAGTACACATTGAGAACTTCAATAGTGAACGAGTGAGTTAGTATTGATAATATATGATAGTATCTTAATTTTTGCATTATAAAATTCTGAGTTATAAAATTATTTTTGAAGAAGACGAATTATATAAATTTTAAGATGTCATTCGTCAAGGATTTCAAGGATTAAACTTCAACATATTGAAAATCAGGAAATATTTTAGAAACGTCAAACAAAAAGCGCATTTTTTAATAATAATACCAA
The DNA here is from genome assembly GCA_035046665.1 of Euphysa ruthae. Classification (NCBI taxonomy): domain Eukaryota; kingdom Metazoa; phylum Cnidaria; class Hydrozoa; order Anthoathecata; family Corymorphidae; genus Euphysa; species Euphysa ruthae. The sequence goes on along the minus strand of JAUZNK010021513.1, from coordinate 12,201 downwards.
AAATTTTTCTTATGCAAATATATAGAAATGGATTTTGAATCTGACTTTAATTTTAATGATGCTCTATTCCAGCTAATAAGAGTTGCTTTAGCCAACTGATGTGGAGAAATTAAAAATAACCATTAATTGGCAGTAAAATAAATAATATAAATTGATATAAATATAAATTATAAATTATGCTCATAGACTTTACTTCATGAATGGTTTTCTCATCTACGAAACTTATCGCAATCAATCAAATTAAGTATAATTATATTTGAAAACAATCAGTAAAATTCTTTCAGTATTCTAATCTGAAACCTTGGTGAAGCTGCAGGGTCTTACAAACACTTGAGTCATCTGTTAGCCTTCTCTACTTTATTTTAGGCCTGGAAACAACTTGAATCGAAGGCAATATTTTTTATTTTTTTTATGAGAAGTTATGACTTGCTCAAATATTTTCTGAAATTAGAAAATGGTTTTTTAGTACATTGATTATTTGGAAAATTGTCTCAAATCCATTCCTTAAAATATATAAAATTTTGTCAAAAATAACATTATCTAATTTTTATTAAGAATTTTTTTTTCCAATTTTGTCAAATTTTGATTAGTGCTTGAAAATTTTTTTAATTATTTTGTTATGTCTGTTATTTCATTTGTCTGTTTTGTACCCAGATAGTTCAGTTGGTAAGGCATCTGACTCCCAACCGTAAAGTTCCAGGTTCTAATCCGAGTACGGCCCACTCAGCGTATGAGTAGCATTTGATTCGATTTAGAGCGAACCGTGGGTGAACCTCTCTTAAAAAGTCTGACTTTTGATGATGTCGCACATTATGGGAAATAAAAAAATATTTAAGAAATAGGGGTTCATTATTCACTATTGCATGTTAGCTGAAGTAATCTGATAATTTATTTCAATTGAGCTGTGAGCATTAAATTGAATGACAATCTGAAACCACTTGCTAAGCTAAAGATATTCTTTAATCCAAAGAATTGAACTGTTGAAGTTTATTATTTTTTTTTTTTTACACCATCATAATCATATTCAAACATTTTTTTTTTTTTTATTCCATCAACTTTTTAAACCTCTAACCGACATTTATTCATTGTTATTTACTTTTAGAGATAAGTGCTTGAACACATCGTAATATAAGATAGTCCTAAAATACCATCGTAATACATATATAGATAGTGCTTGAATATATAAATTGAATGTGAAGAAATACAACTCTTTTGTACCTAAGACTTCAAATGAAAGGATTTAATTTTCTCAGCAAAAAATTAATTTAAACAACTGAAAATATTAAAGAATGAATTGATAGGGTAGCAAGCTTTTGCATGGTAGAGACTTCAAAGTTATACATGGAGTGCCTTTAAGCGCTTTCAGTCTCCAAATCCCTTTTGATAGCACAGTCTTGTTGCAATGGTTAGTATTATTGAATGATTTTTTGTGATTTGCATACCAAAATTTGTGATGTTTTACTTATACTTATGATTGATTGATTGATTGATGTTCTTTATTACAGCCAATGAATTTAGATTTTGCTTGAATTGATTGTTAAGTAACTTTTGGTTGCGATATGTAATTATAGTACTCAAGGACTGTTTAAACTTGGATTGCAAATCACAAAAAGTTATCAATTTTACATTGCTAATTTTTTTTCTAACCTTTCTAAATTTTAGTAAGTAGTTTTTGCTGAAGCGTGTGCAGTAATACTCATGTGCAGTTGTGTTTCTTCATTTTCAAAAAAAATTTATATAATATAGATGTGTTAGTTTATGTAGTACTACAAAAAGATTGCGCCAAGGTTACTATAAATAAACAAGCCTACAATAATAACAGTAACAGAAAGAAATGTTAAATAACCATGAAATAACAACGTAGTGTTTCATACTAATGCAATATGCAACTAATTATTCATGCCATCTATGCAATAGTAAAAAAGATAAAAACGCTTTGTATCATCAAAGGGGCATTTGTTTTCACATACTTGCATTATTTTTCTTTCATTTAGATCTTACGTAAGAAATACTACAATATGGTGGAAGACATGAAAGGAAAGATCCGTGTTTATGCTAGAGCAAGACCTTTGAGTCGGTCAGAACTTGATAGAGTGAGTACATAAAACCTTAACCCTTGGTTGCTCTATTTAGTTGTTCTTAAATTTTGCATAAAGTTGTTTATCTTACAAGTTCAGAAAATTAATGCTGTATCAGGTGTGCTAACATAGTTTGCACCCACTGGGAGCACCAAGGTCAGTCCCTTACATTTAATTTCATATTACCTGTGGATAACAAACTTATATTGAAATTGTGTTGCTATGCAGCGCCTTGTTCGTATGGTGTCATATAGGCGTTTAAAACATAAAACAAAGAAAAGCTATATGATGCTCTTCTTGCTTTCTTCATGCAAGATTTCAAATTATTTTGTATTTGACATCTTTGCAATCTTTTAAAAATTATAAAATTGATATAAATATAATATATCACTATTCAAATCTTTACTTATTAATCAGACAGCCAAAAATAATTTCATCCATGAGTTTTCACTTCTTATTATTATCTGAATCTTTTTTTCTTCTTTAAAAAAGAAAACGAGAACTCTTATACTTGCTATTTATTGTTTTCAATATTCTCTTTTTTTTTTTTTCAATATCTAACGATTTTTTCTTTTATTGTATATAGAAGAAGCGAGATGATTTTTTGCATCAGAAAATATCAGAAATACTCTTTTAGATTTTATTGAGGAAAAAGCTTTGCTATTTAGTTCTCTCCTTAACTTATTTTTTAATCAGTTGATGGGCCAACACTTTAAAATTGCGCATCTACCAAGGGGATGGCCTGCTCATTTCAAAGTTTTGCATTCCTTGGGAGTTCAAGGTAGTGGATGTAAATATATTCAAAAACTCACATTAGCTTTTTTTAAGACTGTGACTGTATTTTTGTTCTCTATCTCCCAACTCCGCAATGAAAATTAGACATAATAAAAAGTGAAATTCTAGATTGTTATAAAACTGCAACTATTCTAGCACTTACTTGTTAAAGGCATTTTATCATCATTTTGGGCTCAATTGAATGTTTACTATCACTTATCTGCTTTTGTGAGCCTTAATAGGTAATGTATGGATAAGATTTACAACTCTATAATTTATTTTTCAATAAAATAAAAAAATAACCTAATTTACTGAGCTCTCTAAATTCAAACACCTACACACTTTGTACTAAACATGTTGTGTTTCTTTAATTCAATCATTTTGTTTTTTTTTCCAGGGTAACCACGACATTACAAAATCACCTGATGAATACTCATTGATCATCCAAACACCGCGAGGGCCGAAAGATTTTCAATATGACGCAGTATATTCACCTGGTGATTCACAAGAAAAAGTGTTTGAAGATACAAACGTAAGTTTCCATGGAGGCATTAATTCCAGTAACATAAATAATTGATTAAGCCTCTTCTCCCAAATAAACCCTCGTTCTCAAATAAGCTCCTGGGTAAACAAAATGTTCCTGTTTATACTGCAGTGGGTAAACAACATATTCCTGTCATGTTCATACTGTAGTAAAGTATGAGTATAGTATCAAAAATTTGCTAATATCTAAGCTTACTTTTTCTGGAATTTCATATAATGATGAAATAATATCTCAGATAAATTGAAAATATTGGCAATGTTGAAGCTAACAGTGTCATCTGAATTACTCATAGTCTTCTTCCATCCATTAGTTTCTTTTGTTGCCTTTCTTTTTAATTTAGGATAAAATCATAAGGTCAAAATGATGGAACTCGTACTGTTTGAAACAATTTATACTAAATTTTTCTTATGAAAAATCCAGAAATCCAATTTTAGAAATTTCACGTGATTTCCAAATTTTGAACAATATTTGAACTTGTTATTACTTGTAACTTGTGTATTTTGCAATTTTGACGTTTTGGGCTTTCAAAAATTTTTAAACATTAAAATTTTCCAATATTTTATCTTGAAACTCTTTTATTCTCTTAGAAATCTGCCTACCTTTTTATTCCAAAGTTGTTTTCTAATAAGCTCTACTTTCATCTGCTTAAATTTTACTTTTTCATAGCCTGCACCATAAATTATCCTCTTCTTTTTCAGAAAATTATGAAGGGGTGCAACTTTTTAGAGACTTTTTTAATGATTTTAAAGGAAGACCAGGAAAGAAAGTGGTATATTACATTATGGTCATTTTAAGAATATGATAATTTATCAAGCAAATTTTTATTCACTCTTAAAAATTTGATTTAAAACTATATGTTGACAATTCTTGCAACCTATCAATTACATTTTAAATTTTACTGCTGACAACTAATCAAGGTTAATTAGGTAAATAAATACAAATATATATTCTTGGTAAAATTTAATGGATGTTGTGATATAAAAATTTATGATATGGTAATTATTTGCATTATAGAATTTGATACAATCTGCTGTAGACGGCTACAATGTCTGCATCTTTGCTTACGGACAGACTGGCAGTGGAAAAACATTTACCATGATTGGAGATAAGAACCAGAACTTTCCAGGAATTGCTCCTAGAGCATTTAAAGCTATTTATGATCTAATTGATGAAAACAAGTAAGTCTTGCTTATTTCTAAGCAAAATATCCTGAAAATAGACTACCAATATTTATACGGTTATGTTGGTGATATTGATATTAACTCTTGGTGTGTTTGTTTCTAGCATTACTATAGTCTTCCCTTGCCACGCAAGATACTAGTTAACTTATTTGGTTGAGCTGTTGAATTTTTATCCAGGCGGGTGGAGGTTCAACTAAGATATTTGCCTTACAGTTTTTCCTTTCATGCACTTGCGTTTTTTCATTTCATACTTTCTAAATATCTGAAGATTCGTAGATTAAAAACCTATAAAATTTTATGAAAATTAGCAAAAGGTATCGTTATGGATTATTCTTTGTGAAAAAAAAATCTTTGAAATAAAATACAAATTAATTCTTAAAAACATTTTTAAAATAATTTTTTTATTGCATTACTAGAAATTTCTTCCTTGTAAATAAAGGATTTATTAAGAAATTAATGTAGTGTAATTTTATGCATATGTTAGCATTAGGGAACCCAAGCTTATATACAGGATTATTTACTCTAAATCTGACAAAATTTAGATTAGATAATTTTTTTAGTGTTTTTATAACCTATAGTAATTTTGGGAATGTAGCGGTCAAAATCAGTTCTTCAAAATATTTATTTACAGTAAAATCAAAATTTTTAAAATAAAAAAACAAAAGAAAAAAAAAAAGTTTTTCTACTTTCAGGATAATTATTGAGCAATTTTATCTAAAAAATTTTTAAAAATTATTTAAAATTATTTTATCTAAGCACAGTTGAGTGAATTGTGTGAAATTGGGTCTTATGTTAAATTATAAAAGTTTTATTTCAACATAACTAAAACATTCTGAAAATTTGAGATCACAAAATAAAATAGCATGTTTTATCCCCTTTATAAATATCTGTTTTATGTTTACAGTTTTTTTTATATTGGAAGAAATTTTGAGATTCCAAGATTCTTGAAAAAAAAAAAAAGAAAAGAAAAATCTGATTCTATGGCTATGTGAGTGAAACCAACTTAAGGTTTTATGGCAGCTAAAACTAAAACAACATAAATTTTTAGATATAAACTTAACCATTTATTTCTCTGCTGGGGGCTCGAACCCCTATCTCTAATAGTGGAGTGTTCTTTGTTATTTACTGTTGAGACTTGGGCTTGAATATACGGTGTTGTTCTATGGGTTTTTGTACTTTCCTAAGTCAAAATGAGATTAGCCAATGATCTTTTGACTGCTATGACCAATCATTTAAGATTATTGTTTTGCTGTAGTTTTGGTCCTAAAACCAAAGTTTTTCAATGTTTTTTTTTTTAATTTCTCCTGTATACCAAAATCTTTTGTGATGTGCTATAAAGTAATACTTTTATTTTTTTAGCATTATGGCCATTCTAAAAATTTTATTATGTACACTTCCTAACACTTTAGATACTAGAAAGCATTATATCTTATGATTCCAAAAAATTTTTAAGAAAGGGCGAATATCATTTGAAAACAGAATGTTGCAGTTTTCCTAAGAACCAATTTTCGTCTTCTGTCTAAATTTAAAGTTACATACCAGTTTTTGTAGGAATTTATCATAATCTAGGGACTGGTAATAATATTTGAAAATTTTCTTTTTCTAGGAATCCAGTAATTACTAGATTTTTTGTTTTCGATAAGTATTTATAAACAAAAAACCTCTGACTTTTATTTTAAAACTATAGCCTTGAATTAGTTTTGTTCATTTTGTTGTTTATTTTCATAGAACAAAGTTCTCCTTCAAAACATATATGTACATGATGGAATTGTACAGAGATAATCTCATTGATCTGTTTGCTAATCCTAAAAAACCTGAAAAGCTTGACATTAAGAAGGACAAAAAGGTATTCTTTTATGATTGTTGTAACCATTGTGCTTAATTTCGCCACCCCTTGTACTCAGGTCCTAAGCATGCCAAATTTGGGCCAAATACAGTTTTTTCTCTCAAGAAGAAAACAATTTCTGTTTAGGCTATCATTTTATTGTTTATGTTGATAGAATTAGTTCTGGTATATGTTTGGTTTATATGTTTTTTACTTCAGTTTTTCATTTAATGCCATTGTGTAATAAAGTGGATTTGTTGAAGTTTTTCTTTCTTCATTTTTCTATATTTTTTTTTCTTTATTTACTTATTTTATGACAATTTTTTATTCCAAAGGATAATGCTACTTAATAAAAGCCCAGTGTTTTGGCAAAACCTGAAGTTAAATTTTACAAAATTCTTCCCCTATCCCTGTTTGATTTTTTACTCAAATCTTGGAACTATTAAAACAGCACCAAATTTGGCCAAACAAATCCTTGATATTTTTATTAATTCAAATGAAACTATGATATTAATATTAATAATACTGATGGTATTCTTATATAGTTGTTGCTATTTAAATATAAGCTATAAATGAAAAATGAAAATTCTTTTTAAGTAGCGAATCTTCTTTGGTTGGTATTTGCAACTTGTTTTTATGAACATTTTTAAACTTTCTCTAATTTCATTCTTTTGTAGTGAGTCACAGCACCCCTATGTGGCTGTCATTTGGTACCAGTTTATAAAATAATATTATGCAAAATAGGGAAGGATTTAGGCATTTACTGTGAACCTGGCTTGTACAAGGGTCGTGCTTCTACGCACACAGAACACTTGACTAACTTTATTATTTGCAGTTTCACATATATTTTCAATGTGTTTAGAGGAGTTTAACTTATGGTCAATTGTTATCCCTAATAATTTTATTTGGGTTGTACTTTCAAGATTTTTTCCATTAATATGGAATGTGATTTGTTCTGTAGCACTTAGAAACATAACTTGGAACTTAGAGAGATTGGTAACTAATGAATTTTCTCGAAACCAGTTGTTTAATCTTACATCTGGTACTATTCTGCTCTTCACTGCATAAGTACAAATATCACAGACGTACAAATAAAAAGGAATATGTCATTTTTTAGAAATGTCATTTATTAAAACATTAAAAAGCAGAGGGCCAAGTATAGAATGTTGTATTACACTTAAAACTACTTCAACTGAAGTTCCAAAAAAGGAGCCTAATTTGATTCTCTGCTTACGGTTGGTTAGGTAGTTTTGAATACATGATAAACTTTTATGTGTGAAGCCGTATGCTGCTAATTTTGCAATCAACTAATCATGTTCGATTCAATCATCGCTTAAATAAAACTGTACCAGTAACTCTTATTCTATATTATAGACTTTGCTTCTGGTTTAGATTTCTTTCACCACTTTTACAAAAGTTAGCACAATTTCAATCGGCATGTTAGATTGCGGCTTATTACCATTCTGTAAAATACTAGCTTCTGATTTATGTTAGCCGTTTCTTGAAAAGAATCACTAAAAATTGATCATTTAAATACCATTCAAAAATATAAACAGAATTTAAGCCAATGTTTTAAATTCAAAGAGCTTTTTTTCACAGGTGAGTGTATTCCAACATGCTTCAGTTTAAATCTTCTATGGATGAAGTTTGAGGCATTTCTTTAAGATGTTGTGAAACACCGTAGAAACCCTCCACTTTGAGAAAAACAAGATTTAAAAGAAATAAATATGAAAAAGATGCAGCAATGAAGGTGCCATATAAATCATGAAAACTTTATCAAAATTCCGTAGAAAAATTAAAAAATAGATATAGTGAAACAAGAAAAAGAAAAGGGAGTTGTTATTACTGATAGAACAACATATGATTACAAAGTCGTCTTTGTATTGATGAAACCAAAGGAAAAAAACAGCAAGAATTACAAGAATTTAAGGGAAACCTTTTTGTGAGCATTTTACAAACAAATCATAGAAATGGACCTCAATCCGGTAAATTTTAAAGTGATGTAAAAGTTAACAAAAACGAAAGCGAAGAGACTTCATTGATTATTTATACCAGCAGCTCAAATAATTTCAAACTTATACACTGCGATATTTAGTAAAACATCCTTAAAAGCTCTACAGCCATTAAGACTTTTCGAATATAAAATTGAAAGTGCTAAGCATTTTATTCAATATTTGAAAGGCCTAAAAGCTAAAAGCCTACATCATTAGATGTAAAAAGTCTGTTTATGAATATCCTTTTAAACTATACAATCATTTTTGTTCTTTAAAAATTCTTTGACCATAATGAAGTCCGCAAAAATATCTCATAGGAAGAGTGAATAGGTCTATAAATTTTATTTTACATACTGTGGCAAAACTTAACAGAGTAATAGCCATTGGAGCTTTTTCTGTTCAATTATTAGTGTTTACCTCAATTAAAATACATACTTAAACCATGGAAACGGTATGTTTTTAATGGCAAAAGAAAAGCCAACCTCAGACACTTCAAGTAAAGTTTATGTGAAAATAGTTTTCCAATTTAAATTAAAAAGAAAAAAAAAAATTCCAAACATATAAAACAAAAAAAAACAATAAAACAACAAAAAAAAACTACTCTGCAGTAGAAAAAGAAGAGTGAGCATTAAGTTAACAGAGTAAAGAAAGATCTTAAAAACTGTTTACATTTTATTAGAAAACTTTGAATTATCTTAATTATTTTTTTTTAAATATTGGTTTTTGTCAACTCAGTCATTATAATAAATAGAAAAATTAAAACAACATGTCATGCGTTATAATATTTTGTTGAACGACGTTTCGGGACACAAACTGCTCCCATCATCAGGTTAGTTATAATGATCAGTCCTAGAGATTATATAGGTTTTGCCTCCCAAAACGTCGCTCAATAAAATATTATAACTCATGACATGTTGTTTTAATTTTTCTATTTATCTTCATTATGACTAAACAAAGTTTTTTGACAAAAGACTAATTAGCTATTCAAAATGTTTGTTCTTTAATAGTCTATTTTTAAAATTTTCTTGATGGAAATAGAAGTACGACTTTCTGAATGCACTGAAGACCACTGTTGTTGAACAAATACCACCTACCTACTGAAAAAAATAAGGAGAAATAATAGCTATATTAAATACCCAACCTTGTCATGGTAAGGGTTACAAACAAAAATTATTAGCGGCAAAATTCGTTTGTTAACTCTTTTGAGCATCCAAAAAGAATTTTTTTCCTCTTTACATTTTTTTTTTTTTTTTACATTTAATAATTTGTGAATTCATGAAAATTTAACGTTCAGAAAAAGACACTTATTCTAACACTTTTATTTTCTGCTCAATGTAATTATTGTTACTTCTTAAATATTTTAAATATTTATTTTTGAAATATTCTCACTAAATAAATTATCAATGCATATTTTATCAAGTGATATTTTAACTATCAATATTTTACTTTGGACGATACGAATTGGGTAAATTCTCCCTAAAAATAACCAATTTTTGTTGAAATCCTTGAATTCCAAAATTTATTTTACTTAATATTGATCTGTGGGATTAGAATTAAAAATAATAGCTATGACTTCATAATTTTAAAAATTTTTTATACCAATTAAAACTATGTGCATAATGATTAATATAAATAACTTCACTCAAAGGGACATCATTTTCCTCACACGTTTGTATACCCGCTTTTTATTTTTTTACTGAACTTTTATGGAGCTCATTCATTGTTTTTTTTTAGAGACTCAACAAAATGGCCTAGTTTCATAACTTTTATTTCATCCATTTACTTATGTCTCAAATTTATATTTCAAAACTTTCTGTATTGAAAGGTTTAGCTTCTGGAGAATCTATGTTGATGAATGGTATATAAGCAACTTTCAATAGTTGCTACACTCTCTGCAGTTGAGTTTGTATAATCGATTAGGCAAATAGGTATATAGCAGGTGCAAGTAATAACAGAGACTAGTGGCAATACTATTAGTTGATAGTAGTAGGTATACAGAATAAAAACTTTTTATAATGGTTTTGTCTACTTTGTATAATGGTTTTGTCTACTTTGTATAATGGTTTTGTCTACTTTGTTTCAGTTTTTTAATTTTAAGATGTGATAATCGCTAGTTTTATTTTGAGAAAACTAGATTATGCTTATATGTTAATCACTCCATAAAAAATATTTTATAAATTATATTTATAAATTATATTTTAAGTAAACAGACATCAAATTTTTTTTTTTTTTATTTTTTTTTTTACTATTTATAATTTTTTTATAAACTAAATCTTCATTTTCTTGTTATTTATTTCATCTATCCATATATGATTCAAATTGACATTTTAAAACCTAAAAGAAAGCTTAAATTTCTGGATAAGTCACAATGATGAATGGTTATAAGCAACTATAAATAATTACTGCACTGTCTAAAAGTTAGTTGGTAGTTAGATAGGTGAGTAAGCAGATATTAAGATAGCTGGCAAAAGTCAAAGGAGATACAAATAATAGCAAATACTATTAGTTGCATACTATTACTTACTATAAAAGGTTATTAGTTAGTAATAACAGGGACTAGTAGCAGCAAGTAGTAGCAGATACTGGTAGACTCACAGATTAAAGACTTTGTACAATGGCTTTGTCTACTTTGCCTCTAATTTACATATTCATTTCATACCTTACGTATTCGTTTCATACCTTATGTGTTTTCGATACAATACCGCAGTGCTTTACCTGCATTGTGAAACTCTGAACAATGCTGCATATTTTATCTGTGCTATAAATTACATAACCATTTTGTGAAAATTTAATTAAAACCTGGCACTTTATGGGTTAGATATCAAAATATCAAAAATATAATCATTTTGCCTTTTTAGACAATTTTTAATAGAATTATAGTAGAATTTGGTTTAACAAAATTGTTATTTATCTGTAGTATATCCTTGCTTATTTTTAATTTTTATAAATTTTTTTTAAAAAAGAAGAGAAGTGGTTTTATTTATTTTTTTCAAAATTTGGCTAGATGATATGAAGTTTCAAATAAAATGAAATGAAAGTTTCAAATGTTGATTTCTTTAAACTTTGATATTGAAAGAATTTATGTTTAGCTCTCGCTTATGTACCATAAAATTTTTCCGAAATTATGAACATTATGCTGCATAATTTTTAGACAAAAAGTTTATATGGTATTCAGGTATTTTTGGACAAAAGGTTTTTACTGTATGCAGGTATTTTCAAACAAACTTTTATACCGTTTACATATATTTTTGGACAAAAGGTTTATATGGTATGCAGGTATTTTTGAACAAAAGTTTTATACGATATACAGGTATTTTCGGACAAAAGGTTTATACAGTACACATGATAAACTTTTATAAATCTCTCTCTTACCATAATTATTAAAATTTTTTACGTTTTGTTTATTTCATATTAATAAGAAATTACAGCTTTAAGGTATTAATTATGCGTTGAAAAGTGAATGAAGTTTTATTTAAATTCATTTTATAAATTCTTTAAGAGTATCTCTAATACATAAGATATATAAAATTTCAATAAAAACTTAAATTTTGACAGGATACGTATTTATTAAATTATAAGAAAATTTTCAATGCCTGTTTGCTGGCACCATTATTCAATCTGATTAGCCGTTTGATGGGACTGCAGTAGAGGGGTTTCTCCATCGATCTAATTTGGGTTGATTTCTTTTCCAATATTGAAAGAGGGGCATACATAAAGCTGTTGTCACATACCTTCCGTTGTATCGATTCATGCCGTGAGTTGAATTTGGTTCAGTTACCATACACTGTATCTCTAACGATTCTTT
>JAUZNK010021502.1:0-20699 GCA_035046665.1 Euphysa ruthae | reverse complement strand
TATGTATATATATAATCTCGAATGAGATTTTTTGGGTCTTCACACTCTCTTTGTTTTCCACTATTTGTGATGTGCCAATGTTTCCAATAAATGTTGATTGATAATATCTAGCTACCTACTGAGATGAAATACTAATAAAAATATTTAACATTAATATTCAAGGTTTAGATATTTTATATGATTTTATCATTAAGATTCTAATTTTCGCAATGTGTTTATCTAAACAGAAATATGATTTATTTATTTGCTTCATCTGGAAGTTCTTTAAAATAGCTTGATCTAGGATCCTTGGTATTAGTTATTTTATTCTCCATCATTTATTTATTTTTGTATTAGTTATTTATAAATAAATAAGAAGTAAAAAACACGCATAGCACTTCGCTTCGTTTAGCTTACTTTTTTATGCCGCCCATAATAACAGAATATAAAAACGGCGAAGAAATTCTAGTATTTTGTCACGTGATCTTACATCAGCAATACTTCTAAAAATCATTTTAAATTCTGCCGCTAATCCTTATATGTTATAATTATTTCCATTTTATGTTGATGTTAAAACATTACGTTGCATTAGAGAGATCTTTATTTTTAATTTTAATTTTTACAGCAACCTTTTCCTTTATTTTTTACGTATTTTTTGGGTCATTTTTATGTTTTTCAATTTGCGATGAGTAGTATGATTGTTTTCTCTTTTTTCAGTTCTTCAAAGAGAATTTTGTGTTCTTTATATTTTGTTTCTGAACTCTCTGTTTTTTGTTTTTAAACTTTAATACACTGTTAAGATTTTCTCATACCTTCTCTCATCCATGGTGACATTAACAACGAATTTTTAATGGGAAATGTAAATCATATAAGTTATAAAGATTATCTGTAAATCTATGACACGTATTGTTGGTACCTGCCCGGCAGTCAAAAACGATCCAGTTTTATTTTGATTAGCTGCAGTTTTGGATATTAGCCTTCGACAAACCTCTAATTTTGTTGCTGTGTTTATATTTGTATTAGTCTACATTAAAAGCAATATAACTAGTAAAGCGGTCAGAGATTGAAATTTTTAAAATGCCTCATTTTTAAAGATCAAAATAGGAATTCTATAGGATATTGTCAATTATTGTTTTTGTTAGCGTGTTGGACGGTTCATCAGTGGAATATCACTATGATGTAAAGTGTCACCTCAGTACTTTCGGCGAAGTCAAAGAAATATAGGTTTACACACCATAAATATAAAAGGATTTTTTTTTCTACATTAGAAGTATTAAATATTTTATTCTATTGAATATTAAAAGGGTAAACATCTATTCTTGGCGTAACAGTTTCTGTAACAGCATGTTATAATACAGTTTTCAATAGATTTATTTATTGTTTCAGTTGATGAACACTCTATCGCAGTTAAAATTTTAAATTTTCTCTTATTTTTTATTTTAGGTTTTTTTTTTTTTTTTTACATAAATCACTTCCTAAAAGTTGCTCTTCGAAACAACCTTACGTCAGGTTCGCAACAAGAAAACTACATCACAACAACAATGTAATGTTTTAATTTTACAGGAATATACATTCATATATTTTGACTTTTAAATTTGTAAATATAGTATGAAATATACTTTAAGTATAATTTATGCTGTTATATTTTGTTAATATTGGTGATCATAGCTAATTTAAGTATGCTTTTCATTTTAAAAAAATATTGATTACCATATAAGGTAAAACTTTAAGTATGCTCTTATGTTATTAACCTTAAAAGTAAAACAGATTTCATGCCCAGTTGTATTTCTGAGAATGGAAACCTTATTACTAGTCTAATTTTAATTTCTGAAGAATTTAACAAGTTTTTTAATACCATAGGCAAAAAACAAAGTCTAACATACATTCCTCTAATACTAATTTTTCAAAACACCTTAAAAACCCTAAGTTTAACAACAAATTTATCGCCCCCACTAAATCTGTTGAAATAACTTCATTGATTAAAAGTCTTAAAACTGGTAAAGCTTCCGGCCCTAACAGCAGTCCTTTAATAATTCTTAAAACATTCACTGAAGAATTTTCTGTAATTTTATCTCACTTATCTAACTTATCATTTTAAAATGGTGTCTTCTCAGGTATCTTAAAATTTTTTTCTCTAATTCCTCTTTTTAAAAAAGGTTCTAAATTAAATTTTTCAAATTATCGACCTTTAAATATAGATTTTTACTGTCTAATACAAGTAAGTTACTTGAAAAACTCGTCTATGTTTGACTTTACATTTTTTTAGCAATGTATAATTGCCTGAATCAAATGCAGTTTGGTTTTCGAGCTAATTAATCAACAAACCATGTTCTAGATAGTTTAACTGAACATGTTCGTGAGGCTCACGATAGTGGACATTTTGCTTATGGAATAGGTGTTCAAGGTTCTGTTCTTGGTCCGCTGTTATTTTTAGTTTACATGAATGATCATGTTTTTTCTTTCAGTTGTACATCACTTCGCTGATAATACTAATTTTCTATGTATAAATAAATCCAAACGCTACACAAAAAAATGTATTATGACTTAAAACTATTAGTCGATTGGTTAAATGCAAAATTAATATCATTAAACGTAGATAAAACTGAACTTGTGCTATTCATACCTCCATGTAAACAATCTAACTTTGTAATAAAGATTAAACTTAATGGTAACCGATTGGCTCCATCGCCATGTATTAAATATCTTGGTTGTGTGCTTGACGAAAGTTTAAATTTGAAGTTCCATGTGAAAGAGTTTTGCAAAAAACTAACAGTATGATCTGCAATGGTCGCCCTTATATTTTTCATTATTTTCTTCTCATTTAAGTTATCGTTGCCAAATTTGAGGTGAGCAGGAATGTTCCGTCAATAAATTGCTTGCTATTCAACGTCATCCTCTCAGAATAATAACATTTCCATTTAAATCTAAATGTTTCTGAAGTTTTTACTGACTGAAAAGTACCTCTTCTTTCTGTTTTAGATAAAGTTGGTAAAATTATGTTTATTTTTGACTATAAACAAAACAACTTTCTAGGCCCTATTCCAAACTTTTTTTTGAAGCTTCCAACATTCATAACTATCCAATCCGTAATGCTGTGAATAACAACCTCAGTTTGCATCGGCTTAGCAGTATATGTTACGGTAAGTATTCAATTAAGTATCAGTGTGTGGCTGAATGGAGCAGGAAATTATCTTTTTTTCAACAAGCTATATGGAAACAGAGACTCAATTATTGAATCTCTGTTTCCATATAGCTTGTTGAAAAAAAATAATGTCCTGCTGAGTCCTATTGAGTCAATACCATATTACATTTTAGCTGTTTTCAGTTCTCTTGTTTGTTAACTATTTTATAATAATTTTAGGTAGTTTTATTAAATCCCTTGCCTGATTACAATTCAGTTTCGCTATCTTTGCTTAATGTTTGGATTATCAAAACTGTTTTTCATTTTAAATACAATTTTTTTTATTTGAAAGTGCCACTCCTTTTGTTCAGTTTTTCAGCTTTTGAGTGACTCCTACCTACTAGTATAGAATTAATTAGTTAGATTGTTGTTGTTTGTTGAACAGATTGGATTTTTCATCTGACATGTAAAAAGGAATTGTGGTACTTCCAGTTCAAATGTGAAATTATTTTAAAAATAGTTGGATTTTAAAGATTTTTTAGATTTTTACACCATGCCCAGCGGTCATTCTTAGTTGAAAACACTGTGTTTATGAATACATACAACCTTTATTTTATCACAATCCCTCTTTAAAGTATTGATGAAGCTATCCTGAAAATTTCAAGAAAAATACCCACTACTTCTAGAGATATTTCAATATAAATTCTTATATTTAGGGTAAATTTAATATTAGAAAAAATCAATTTAAAGTATAAATACTGAAAAAAACTACTTATGTATAAACTAATAGCTTCCACTAAAATAGGCTAATGTTAGTTCTTTTTGAATTTTTTTGTCTAGATACCCTTTTTTATGTGAGACAGCTTTTTTCGACGCAATTTCGTCTTTTCGCCTGATTTTTTTTTTGCATGCTACTTATTCGTTGTTTATCGGAGACGCCAAAACCTTTCACGGTAGTATAACCTAATTTTATATAAAGTTGCTCAAAGAAAGTAGACAAACCGGGAATTCCATAATTTAAATTGCTTAAAAGTTCTTCATGTTCTGACGATATAACATTTCAAAGTTGAAAAATCAGTACTCTGAGAAAAAGCATTGTAAATGAATGGTTTAAAAAACATTTCCATCTTATGCAATCCACCATACTTACCGAGTAATGATAATTTATTTTATATAATAACCACCACAATTTCATGGCTTAAATAATATACAAACAATTACTGTAAATAAAATATAAGTAACGGTTAAAATAGACGGAGTCACTCATACAGAATCATACAGAAAGGAGTGACACCTAAGCTGAATTAGGGTTTTGTCTTATTACAATTACGTAATAGTTTTGTAAAACGTTAAAACATTTAAAAGTTTATTTTTTAATCGGCGCTTCCTGATAAGGGTTTTCCTGATAAGGGTTTTCCATCACATAATTCTTTGCCTTTATTGTCGGCAAGAAGTTTTCGACAACGAATGCCCACACGTTTGTTGAAATGTCCTTCATGTTCAAAATTTTCGATATGATCATCATCACCATACAGTGCAGCTGCTGCAACTACTTAAGCATAAGATGATGAATCACCATCACCGATATATGACGTGCACCTTATGTTATTTTCTATGGAACGTTCCCACATAATTACAGCACCAGCTCCTTCTATAGCAACAGAAGAATGTGTATATGGTCAATCTGATATTCATGATTTAGTTTACAGTTATTATATTTTCTATCCTTTTTTGATTTCAACCAAGCATGAAAACTTCTTGATTGTTTAATGTTGAAATCTTCATAGTTATTCCAAGAAAACAGATAAGGAGCATATATAAAATAAATAAAATTTTTAATAACAACGCCTGATAAAAATCTTAAATCTTCGCAGCCCCTCAAACAACGAAAACACTGATAGTACCCTTTCAAAATAATGAGTCTTTTTTTGTCGAATGTTTTTTTTTTTTTTTTTCGGCCAAAACCGCAAAAGCGCACAGTGAAAACACGTGTTTAAGATGTAAGCCTTAATAATTAAAGAGATAAAACGCTTGTCATGATTTATAAAATTTTATTGAGCGACGTTTCAGGAGTCATGCTGCTCCTATCATCAGGCTAGTTACAATTAAAAATTTAAGGTTTTTATAGGAATAGCGTAGGCTCAAAATCAAGTGTTTTTGAAAGGTATTAATTAGTTTATTAGTGACGTAGCAATAAGAAATTCGATTTATATGATTAGGTTCTTTGACGAAGTAGATAGCTTCTTTAATTTTGCGAGAGACAAGGTGAGGTTTGGAGTCGATGATCGATTTGTCATCCCATTGAAATGAATGATCTTTTTCCCATGAGCGTATAGCGATTTCGTTAGATGTGTCGTATTTTTTGACTGCGCGCTTGTGTTCGTTAGTTCTGCTTTTTAATTTTATAACTCATGACATGCGTTTTATCTCTTTAATTATTAATGCCTGAGTTGACAAACACAAATATTTTTGAAAATATAAACCTTAGTTGTTACATAGATATATTACGATATATCAGTTATATATCTATGGTTGTTTTTAGGTTTCGATTGTTTTACAAAATATTTTTTAAACATGGTTAATTCAACAAAAACCGATATTTATTTCTGCGTTCTTCTTTCTTATAAGATGTCTTAATGATATATAACGGTAGTCAAATACCTGGTATGCTCATTAGACCAAACCCTGAGAGGAAAGACAATGGCTCGATATTTTAAATAAAATTAATTCCAAACTAAAACTTAGATTTTTATATAAAAAATAATCTTTCTTAACGCCAGGCATTAAACGTGCTTTATGCAATGCACTGTTTCAATCTTATTTTGACTATGCATATTTTGCCTGGTATTTAGGCCTCAACGAATCACTTAAAGTTCGCTTGAAAAGTGCACAAAATAAATGTATAAGATTTTGTTTAAATATGGATAGTTGTGCCCATATTGGTACTGAGAAGTAGGGAGCCATGAATTGACTGCCTGTTGATATGAGGGTCAATTGCGGCATTACTGCACATGCATTTAAGTTCTGCAGTATACACAATCTAAATTACATGTCTGAAATCATTAAAGTTTCTGGAAATTGAGGAATCACCCTACGCCACAGCCATCTAAGATTAGATACGCCTTAAGAAGATCGACCATGGGAAAAAATTGTCTGTCATCAATTTCCCTTTATATGGAATAGTCTTTCTAAATGAAATAAAATTAATCCAAAACTAAATATAACGTTTTAAAACATGAGATCAATGAAACAACTCTCTGGACACCTGATAAATATATAAATATAACTATAAATATAGATATAAATATAAATATAGAATTTTTGTTGTTATTAGTATTTTTTGAATGTTCACACTTTTTTTCTATGCTTTGGTTGAATCAATCTCTCTTTGTTTTTGTGTTTGATGTATAACGCGGCCACGATAGAAATAATGTTGTTACAGACAATTTTTGTGCCTATACTTGCTACCATTTGTTTGTTTATCCTTGCCACATATTTTTTCTTTATTATCTTGTCTTGTAATTATCATAGCATATTTGTTTGCGGCAGAATAAATACTCACTCACTCACTAACTCACTCAATAACTCACTCACTCACTCACTCGCTCGCTCGATTGCTTGCTTGCTTGCTTGCTTACTTATAACTGCTGCGAGGTTGTCAGAAAGTACCTCCCAAGATAAAATACACTGATATATTAATGAATTAATACCATAAGTTATGGTTAATTATTATTGGAAACAGTTCTTAATGTAAAGCTACACCCTTTTTTACTAGTAAAATAACTATCAAAAACACTAGGAAGTAAGGAGTGTTTCTGTTGACAAACAAATAAGCAGTTTGAGCATGGAATTAAATCAAATTAGGGAAGCAAATTGTTTGTGCTTATCTTTATGGTTGCCTGGCCAAGCGGTTGTGACTTTGATTTTCTGTCACGGAAGTGCGAGTTCGATCCCCCCTAAGAGACCAATGATTTTCTTTACCGTAAGCTCAAATGGGAGCAAACACGTGGGAGCTTTCTGAAATAAATAGTTTGAAGCTAATTGTTGGCCCCACGTTAAAAAATATGTTTATTGGAAATACGTTGAGTTATTGCTAGATATAAGATGTTGCAAGGAAGAGACTGTCTTGGTTGAAAATGGATAACTCTCACGGCGCTATTTTTTATAATAAGGCTGTTTTTTATTTCTGGATTGAACCCAGATCTGACAAACATCACAAATGGAAGCTAAAAATTGTTTGGTAGATTTAATCATAGTCATAAGGAATAAATAGTCTGGAAAATCACAGCTCACTATTGTTCTATTGTTCTAACTTATTGCTAAGAACTTAAGACTAGAACGCAGCACTATAGTATGCGGCAAATTAAAGATGGCGTACTTGTACGTGAACGATTGCTTGTTTTTTTATATAGACAATTAGATCTTAAAAATCCTAATACCTCTAGAAAAAACATCGGTAAATGCTGCATTATCATCAACTGAATCTTCTGGTAAAGAAGTGACCCAATCTCCAGTACAGCGAGCTCGAAAGTGTGGTGGAAGGAGCTTTGTAAATGTGGATTTAAAATATTCAAAAAACCTGAGACTACATGTGTACAAATAAGAACATGAGAAAAATAAGAAGATGTAAAGATATCATTCTCTCAAGTAGAGAGATTTCCTTGTATGATTCTTCGTTTGCTAAGTTTTTGAGTGCTGTGAAATATGCTAGAACACTAAAATCCACGATAAATTTCGAAACCACATAAGTTCAACATCGATTTCTCTTTTGCGATTAGCAACATTATGCTCTAAAACATTTCTCAACAATAAAAAAAATTTCAAAAATTCAAACAGTAACTTTCCAAACACCACCTCTGTTCTTCGCATTAATAAATTTATCATCTTCGGTAGATGATTCTGAAGAATCCTTTCCAGCTAACAAACTACTCATGTATTTTATGTTGGTGTCACTTGACGTGGGGTACCACAGGTCAGTTTCCATCTTTGCCTATTGGCCGCCGCGCAGTTATAAAAACTAGGCAATGGGACAGGGTAGTTTAAAGTTGACTAAACCGTTATCATTCAAGAAATTTTCCTCAGGGTCGTTGTTGGCAATAAAATGCATTTCCTCAATTTGTGAAGGCTTAAAAAAATAGATTTTCAAAGCCTTTCACACTCATTGAATAAAAAAATAATACTTGTAGGTGCCCAAGTAAGATGCTAATATGAGTACAGCAGTTAAAATAAAAAAACAAGAAAAATGTTAGTAAGAGTAAAACAGTTTGAATGTACAGAAGTAAATATTTATGTTTCAAATAATAAAAATAAAACATATTTTTTGTATAAAGATAAGAAAAAGCATCCGTAAAATAAAAGAAAAATTAACACTAGAAAAATTTTAATGTAAATATAAACAAGGTAGGTCAAATTATTCTTATTTCTTATGTTTAAAGACCTGACGTTTGACCGTGTGGTTAAATTTTCTCCAAATATCAGCTAGGGTTAGGTCGTCCACAAAGTCAAAAACGAATTTATTTTACACTTTTTCTTTTAAGCGAGCTTTTAAATTAACGTTGAAACGTGAAGTGAAAGTTGGACTCACCAAGAAGATCACAAGCTTTTTTTAAGAGTTTGCGAAGTCGTTCAGTGAGTGAAACTCTCAATTTTAAGTTTTTGTTGGTTTTTTTGTGGTGTTTTTTATTTTTGTTTTTTGTAAATGTACAGGCATAAGCCATGCGATCTAAACCTTGTTATTATAGACTGTTTACCATTTTTCGCAGAGTCGATTTAGTGTAGTTTGCTGTCAAATTCTTCGACATGAAGACCCACATTTACACTGAGTATTGTCAATAAATTTTTTTGTTGTTCACTCAAGTTATCGATAATAAAGCATGACTTTCGAGAAAATAGTTGAAAATTTTTTGATAAGGACTTCATTTACTTGAGTTGACGTATGCCTGAATTGCGCACAGCTAATCAAACAAGTTTTGAGATTGTTTTCCTTCTTTAGTAATTTGTTAATTTGGTGCTGTTGTTCTTCGATTTTTTGTTTAAACCTTTGTTTGTTGGAAGCGGGGTAGGCATTTTTTAAGTTGGGTTTTATTGGTTGCAAGTCATTTTGGTTCTTCATTGTAAAGTGATTAGAAGGATATCCGTAGATATTTAAGGTTTGATGATTTTAAGGCGCCATGTTGGCTCGAAAGCCGGCAACCGATAAAAGGATTGAAATATATCCTGTTAAAAAATTTACTTTAGTAATGACTAATAATAGAAATTTTAAAACCTAAATTTAATGCAGACTTCGAATCTATTAGTCACTTTGATCGAAAATCCATAGCGTAGTGGCCTAAGGCGCTGAACCACAAGATAATGATAGAAAGGATTTCGGTTCAAACTCAAAAATTGACTAGTTACGTTTATCGTGACGCTGCTATCTACTTTGGGGCAATTTATCATAGCAGAATTTAAGTGAATTTTTCTTTATCATGTGTCCCAAAGTGCTATCTTATAAAAAGAAAAAAAATTCTTTTTTTTTTTTTTTTTTTTTTTTAATGAATGATACGTTTATGAAGAATTTATTAGCGATCACTGTAAAAATTGTTCTCGAAATTCATTTTTTAGAAGCTAAACAGCTTATTCAGTTTCGGAAATATTATTATTCATTTACCTAAGAAAGTTAGAATAAAATAAAGCTTATCATGAGGAAAAAGTGGTAATTCTCAATCTATCTATGGATTTTGTTATAAATTATAAAGTAGATTTATTTCTTTAAGATTTAGTTTTTCATGAAATAACGAAACAATGCTAGTTAATAGTAAAAAAATGTTAATATTAATCTACAAATTCTTCTATTTTATAATGATAGCAAAACAAAGTTTTTAAACTATTTACTTCCCATAGCTTTCAAAAGACCTATCATTTTTTAATAAAAGAATCCTATAGTCAAAACCGATTAAGAGTTATATCTGAATATTTTTCTTTTAAACTCTTTTTTTCTTTTATGTACGCCGTTTTCGTGCGTAGTGATCCCACATTGAACTAACGCTTTTTAAAAACATTCCATTTAAAAGGAGGTTCTTGTTTAAAATTCGACTGGGATAATAAGACTTTATTTTAAAAGCATGATTCAATTGTGATCAAAAATCCGTTCCGGAGCGAATAAACCTTTATATTGATGATGCGGTTCGAAAAACAAACAAACTATACTTATGTATTTATTATATTTCATTAAAATTGTGATATAGTAGCTACATTTTAAAAAAAGAAATTGCCATCAATTGCCAATAGAAATTGACAAGACGGTTTAGTTAAATGTTATCAAGGTTGAATTTTGTTATAACTATATTTTATTCTGGAGCTAATTTAGATAATAAATAGATTTGAAGGAGAGCTTTAAAGATGTCAACAAAGAGAAAGAAGAGTTTACAAGAATTTTTTAATTTTCAAAAAAAAGTAGTTAATATAGACGAAAAACTTAATAATGATATTAAAAGATTGATGAAGCATGAACGAAAGATAAGCTTACAGCTACCTATACATACAGATAAAGAAAGAAAAATTAGCATTCAGTCTCCCCTTACTGCTTTGATGAATAAAAGTAGAAAACAGAGTAGTATAAAAAACCCTCAACTTGTTGAAAAACCGACTACACCCTTACCTATTGCAAAGAAAAGAGAGGTAAAAGCCCTTCTTCAGAGTCCGCTGATGAAAAGGGGCGGCGAAATAGCAAAACAGGATGAAAGAGAGAAAAGAGTAAGTATGACAGAAGTTATCAAAAACGCAGTTGTATCAAAAAGGCGCTATGATTTAGAGCAACCAAAAAGCCCCAGCGATGAGAACAACAACAGTGAAAGGAAATCGAAATGGGAAAGGATAAAGCATCATGGAAAGATAGAAAACCGTAATTCCATTGATGAAATCGAAAATTCGAATAGTTTCACGTATGAACGTAACGACAGTGTAAGCTCAGTATCGAGTATTTCATCGAAGAAACGTTTTGGAAAAAACTTACAAAGCCCTTTAAGGTCAAGTGCAAGATCATTTGAATTCAATAGATCGGTGTCTGGCGATTTTGACCAGCGCTCTGCATTTTCTTTAAGTAGTGTTCTTTTTGATACAACGCCAAGCGATAACAAGTAAGTCATTTTATACGAAATTCATAGTTTCCTTTTAAGACAGCAAGGAAAAATAAGCTCATTATTTATGAGAAATACTTAGCTAATATAAAAGACAAAATAAGCAGTGCTTTGACTAGATGTAGATTGCTTTAATGTGTATTTGATAATATTTAGGCGGGAGTGATGATGTGGAGAACTTTAAAAACTAAATATGCCCTTATTCTCGTTAAACAAAACAGTTTTGACAAACAAAGGAGATGAGTTAATATTATATGAAGACTTGCCAAGCTATGAGTAATTTCTATTAAAACTTCCTCATCTAAGTTTCATGAGATGAAAGCTGAAAAGATAATTGACACCTTCATTGAATCTTAGTAATACTAGTAATAATATTCAAACTTTTCATGATCTGTTTCATTGTAATGAATCTGAATTTAAGTACTACCCCACGAATTGATATCTGACGTCACTCCTCCACATTTATGAAATTTTAATTCCAGCTTCTTTCCACTGTGAAAAGAAATACTTGAAGTGTTCAAAATTGACAGTAGATTAAATTCGTAAGAAAAACATTTCGTAAAAAAAAGAAGAAAGGGTATTTAAAAATCACGAATTTTATGACTAACGGATGCTTTATTTGCATTATTCAACTGAATTCTATACTTGGTCTACGCCTGAGCGGCTCAGATATTAAAGCCTGAATGCTACACTGTCTTATTTCATTTAAACAACTGGTTTATGAGTAAGCACTAACCATGAATAAATATAAAATCTAAAAATGAATTTGAGCGATAAAATTTGTGGCGCTGCCTTTTTTTCGATTGATTGTATTTTTTATAGGTTAACTTTAAGCATTCAAGAATGCGCCAAACATGCAGTACCTGTTTCATATCAGGGAAGATTTTAAGTCCAAAGTAAAGTTTACCTAAAATCTGCTTCTATAAAGAAATCAAGTCGAAATTTAGTAAACTAGTAGATACGTAAAAAATGCAAACTCATTTGTATGCAGGTTTAGTAACCTCAAGGTTAACAACTCTATCTTGTTTGCCTAAATGGCTTCAGACTGAGCTGTCCTAGCATAATAACTGATAGTATAATGGAAATTCACTACCACTTAATTTTTCTTACTAAATATACTGGTGGTAAGATTGCCTAATCATAATTGTCCTTCCCTACAAAAAAGTATTACCAGCATGAAAAACTTACACACGCAGAGATGGAGAGCTATGTTTGAAGCCATTGGGACAAAGAAGGCAAGTTTCGTTTCATATTAAAAAAAAAAAATAAAATAATTTGCAAAAATAATTATTGAAATTTACACCTTAAATACTGGCCTAAATATATTAACTAGTTTATTATTTTAAGAAAGGTTACATCAGTTTTAGCCTGCTACCAGCTTAGTTCAATGTTTAAATTTTGTCAGTGGCAAGCCATTGACCAAATAAGGTTTATGAAAAAGATTTTAAAAGCATGATTTCGGGTTGGTGAAATAACGTGCTATCCTGAAACAATATATAATATGGCTAAGAATGAACTAATATAGGATTTTGTGGGCGGAAAATTTTAAATTTAATATCAGAAACATTACAAAGCAGAATATTCATGTATTCACACGTCAATACAATGAAGAAATTTACCACATTATAGGAGTAACCAAGAAAACATTTGATATTGGAGAATTCATCTGTTGATGGATTTGACAGTTTTAGTGCATTCCGAATAAAGGCCAGTGTAAAATATATTTTCTGTGGTTACGAGATTGAAAACAATTTTGACATCAATACCCACTTTACCTCTAATAACTTATAAATAAGAGAATTAAACACTTGAATAATAAATGCATCCAAAAGTTTATTAAACATCTCAACTAGGAATAAATTTTGATAAGACTTATCAGCTGATAGATAAAATACGAGGCGCTTCTCTCTAAAGTTGCTTTATTCAAAGGTGTCTTTATTTTCTACTTTCATTTTTCTATAAGTCAGTGGCAATTATTCAAAAGATAGAGAATACACATGTAAAAATAAATACAATAAAACAAAGAATTGCAAGAAATATACTTAATTTGTTTACAATACATGAATTGGGTGCGATTGACTCATTCTAAAAAAGTCTTTAGCTCTATTCATTAGCATATGATCACTTAATTATCTATTATTTATATACTAGGATTGCATCGTCGCCATTTGATCCCTGGTCAGAAGTAAACAAGGAAGAATATAACACACCACCGCCACTCCTTCATGTTGCAGCATCGGAGGGGAACCTAGAACTTTTAAAGATACTTCAAAGAGTAGGCGTCGATATTAACGAATTGGATGAATCTGGTTGGCCGGCATTACACTATGCAATATGTTCAGGCCATTTTGAAGCAGCGCAGTTTTTAATAAACAAAGGAGCTGCTATAAAACCTTATTCAGATAGAGTAGTTAACAAATATTGCTCAGCCGTAAGAGAATGTATCACGCATTGAATAGGTTTTCATGCATCTTTTTTGACAGTGTTTCAAAATTATTTCGCTGCTTGTAATATTATTCTATAATTTTTTAGATCTTCATTGATGAAGAAAAACAATAAAAAAAAAACAAGCTATCCAATTTTTTGAACAAAAGAGCTTGTTGGCGTTAAACAGTGTTTGCTTTTAAATTATGGAGGTTCAACTTCACTCATTCTGCTGGTCAGAAATATTCCAAAAATTAATTATAATGGCATGCGACTTTAAAGCTCTTCTCACACGAACATATGCTGTTTTCTATATCCAACGTTTCGAGTAATGCATAACATTTGATTATATTTCTTCTAGCACGACTCTTATTTATTTTAAAGGTAGATTACTTTTTTAATCAGAGTTAGATTGTGAAAAATATTTTTTATGAAAAAATCCGTTTTATATTTATATAACCTTTTTAATACTTTTAAATCTAATACGGATAGTATCGAGAAGTGACAGAGCAATACAAGGATAGAAATTGGATTAAGAGTTTAAAGAGTATGATTACTGTATTCGGAGATCAGCTTAAAAAAGAAAATCAGCTTATCAGAATATTAAGCAAATTAATTAGCTACACAGCAGAAATCAGGCGCAGCAGAAATCAGACTCAGCAGAAGTAGATAAGATTTTGATTTTAATCATAACGTTATATTACGATCTGAAGAATAATATGCCGTCACAATGATTTAAAAAGTTAACTGCTTTTACTAAATTAGCATCACAGACAATCTTGCATACTAATGAATCTACTAATGCAAAAATAACTGTCTATGTTAAGAAAAGGTAATAAATCTCAACCAATAATTAGATTTAATTTTGCTACAAGCTTAAGCATAATGTAAGGTATGGCGAGGGCATGCAAATACTGAATGTATTTGCATGCCCTCCCATTTGTAACTTTATACTGCCCTGTGATATAGTTTTATTTCATGTGTTTTTACGGTAAAATAACCAAGCATTGCGACATCTCACAGTAAGAAACAAATCTTGCTCATTAACAAGCTTTGAAATATAATATCGCGGATGAGCAAACCAAATAAGCATAACTTTTTTGAAGGAGACACTAACTTAGACACATTATGATACATTAAGCTCACTAATTCATAAATCTTTTTATGAAATACTTTGTGCATTTAACTAGTACCAACGTGTTTCAACACAATATTAAACCTAAATTACTTACGAAATGATGGGGTAGAAGGGTCAGAGGTGGGAAATAAGGAATATGTACTACTGAGCTCTAGAAAAAAGTCAGACTGTACCTTAAGTGTTGTAATCTCTTTAAAAATCTGATTGCGGACAGTTTTTGGTTTCGTAGCTTTTTTAATACACGTATGTAAATGAAATCTGATTTTATGGTTTGGTCAACCATGAAATTCAATCAGTAGTTTTCGAAATTAATTTCGCATAAGCTAATAGAAATTTAAACCGCAAAAAAAAAAAAAAATAAATAAAAGAGTATTCTGTACGTTTAATAAAACTATTTCGGCGTATAGTAAATAAATTTTAACAAAACCAACTAAAAATCTCATTTCCAAGAATAGAGTAAAGGCGAAACGAACTATGATTTTATCAAAGCCACTACAGATTAAAACTCTTAAAGCCTTAGAAATCTCACCAACGCTAGTCAACACCTCGTGCATACGGCTATGTAATAATGCACAATCACGGTCTTATCACGGTCATATTATATGAGACTTTTATCAAATTTTAGCACAAATTCACATCTGACGCATGGTGTAAAAGCGATTTTCTTGATTAAAATCGCAAAAATGATGACAATCCCAAATGAGTACGGACTTCTCACTTTCATCCCTTAGACCTAGCAGTGAAAAAAAAAGAAAAAAGGCTATTAAACAAAAGGTACGCCTAAAATTGGGTGTATCAAGGGCGGTGTATCCTTATTTTTAACTGCAATTTTTTTTCTTCAGTTATTTAGGTGTCCTAATGGCATGTAAGTCTCATAATATCTTGTCCATAATTTTAGGTGTATTTTTGTGTTCTGAAACTGGAAGATGTAGGATTGTAATATCAATTGTACCGAATATTGGAATTTCGTGTCATTTTTTTCAGATACCAGTTTGGTACTATTTCTAAATTTAGCTTTAATCAACTTAAAATCAAATTCTAACACTGTTAAGTTAAGGTATGTCATAACCGTTGAAAAGTTAGAAATAATAATTTCTGTGATGATAAAATTATAGCAATTATAAAACAGAAATAGAGTCATGCCACAGAAAAATGAATGCTCTTTCCAAAAATATTGTGAGTCATTTTGTCCTAGTTGAATTCTATTGAGCTATATATAATCAAATTAGACTACTGTTGTTTTTCTTTAGACATTCCAGGTAAAATACTGAACCTAAAAAAGTGTAATGTTAGAAACATTGTGGTGACGGCAACTGGACGCCATAATTTTTACGTTAGAGCTAGATTAGCGAACAGAGACTTGTAATTTAATAGATTTTCTTTAATTAATCAAATGCTATTTACATTTCAAATGCTTGCCTAATTTATATATAATATGATCAAAATTTTGATATACAATAAATATTCTCTTTGAAGTAATTGAAAAAATTTCAAATAAAAAAATGCATTAAAAACACAACATTAATTTTTTCAACAGGGAGCTGTTCTCTGATTAAGCATGCTGGGTTAAAAGACGACTTTAGCCAGCCATATCTTTAATCTCCATTCTGCACAGCCTGATCTGCCGTCTTATTTTGATAGCCCTATATGTAGGTTACATTGCAGCCATCCAATCAAAATATTTGCTACCGTAGTAAATAAAGTTGTACAGTAGGTACAATAGCTACAGTGTCAACTATATACCTGACAATGCATTCAAGCAGTTTAGCGACTCTTATATATCAAATTTTCCAAAATTTTATGAGCAGGGAGATTAAAAAATGCAGAGTACAGCGATTTAAGAAAAATCAATTTATTGTCAAGGGGTATATGAATATTCGTTATGTTACAAAGAAATATGACTTATAACAAAATCGCGAAGAGTAAATGTCTTGGTTGAGAAATAAAATGACATTTTAAAAAAAGGAAAGGGCTAGTTTAAAGCAGTAGCTTCGTTGCTGTATCCTCACATGTATGGCTGGTTTCTGCTTCGCAGTAAAATACGTCAAATTTTTTTTCAAATATTTAAAATTTTTTTTAAAATATTGCCAAACTGTTAAAAGATAAAATTTCCCCATTTACCCCAGAATAATAAAATTTTTTATTTCAATTGCTACACTGCAATATTAACTCAACCTACTTGTATACAATTTCTCACACTGACACAATAAGTGTTCATCACTTTTGACGAATAGTTTTCCATACATGCGCCATTCTCGATTAGTAACTTGGCGGCTTCAAAATGCCCTGAGCAAACTGCATAGTGTAATGCAGGCCATCCGCGATGATCAAATTCGTTAACATCGACACCTATGTCTGTAAGTGTCTTGAGAAGATCTAGGTTTCCTTCAGATGCTGCTACGTGTAAAAGAGGGAGACTTTCTTTGTTTTGGGTTATGTTCACTTTACCAGCAGACCATGTGTCGAAGGATGGAGTTGAAACACTAAAAGATAAATACACATTAAGATTTCTAATATAAGTCTAACTCAATAACTTAGTTGGCGTTTTCGTGTTTACCGTCTTGTGCTAATGGATATGATCGTTGATATATTGTTTTAATTGAGGAGACATTGGGTGCAAAAAAACCTCTGAACCATAGAAACTTAAAACTGATGATGATTACTAAAAATAAGAGAGATGATATATTCTCAATAACAAAATTTCAATGGAATTGATTGAAGCATATTCTTTAGAGAAGATTGCAATAGTTCTATTTTAAAAGCTATTTAGAGTTTACTTTCGATAACCTTTAAAAAGCTAACTTTGGCGTCAGATCTCTTTGTCTATAAGAAGTTATTGGGTTTTAGGTTTTAGGTTTCTTTTAGGTTGTGGGCCTTTACCTCAAATGGAGGAAATAAAATCCAATGACCTTTGGATTTTATGAGTGATTTCCAATTAGGCATGGTGTTTAACTAAACTGTAAACTTTATTAGCGAGGATGGTCTACATTTCTGGAGAGGGGATCTCGAAAAATTAATAGCAAAAACAAAGAGAAAGAATTTTTTCTTTACACCTCATATAAATCTAAAATTAACAAGTCATAAGCTGGTCAGAATAGATATTGTGTTTTAGAAGATCAAAGCACGCAATTATTTTTACTTGAAACATGGTAATTACAAATTTGTGCCTTGCTCATGCTGTAAACTTTTTTAACTAGTTCATTGCATTTTAAAAAATTTATCTGTATGATTGTTTTATTCACAAAAAATATTTAAATGAATCTTTTAACTCCTATAAAAAGTTTCACTCGTAAAAATCGACTAGCTTGCCAGTAAACTAAAATGTATCGATGCGTAACTTCTAATATGTCGAATTGTAAAGGCAATATTGGTTAATTATAAAACCATCACAAGTATGGAATGTAGATTTAAAAATAATAATTATAAGAAAAAAAAAGTACAGAAAACAACAAAAATGATATAAGAATAAATTTATCCGATGTGATGGGCGTATTGACAAGATATTTCAGGCTTTTTTAAATTATGATTAAAGAGGGTGTTTGAGGGTGCGAAAAAAGCAAGAAAAACATAAAGAAAAGAAGTAAATAACTTATATTTTAATCCTATGCTAGTATTATAAAATAACATTTGGCTCAAAGACTGGAAATTTTTATCTAAAATTTATCATTGAGGTAAAAGAATATTTTGGAACAATATTAACGATGATATTAAAACAGAAAAAAAAAAAATAGCGAATAATAATAATTTTTTTGCTGGATGAAAAATTAAATATCACCTGCAATCGCTTCCCTCTTCTTCTATGAAAGATGAAGATAAAGACTTTTGATCAAATTCATACGATTGTGTACTGTTTCTGTTTGAAATACTTCCACCTCTTCTTCTAAAAGAGCCACTTTCTATGGAGCTGCTACTATCATTCCGCGAAAAACGTGAAGCACTTGGGCTACTACTGGGACTATATGTCTCTTGCGACTTGCGTCTTACCTTTTTCCCCTTTCTTAATATGTCCCATTTATATTTCTTCTCGTTATTATTTTCGTCACTCCTGATATCATCAAACGAGTTACCTCTTTTAAAGACTGATTTTAAAGTATTAGATATGCTAGTTTTACGTTCTCGTTGCTCTGAAGAATCACTATTCCTGCTAGTATCGAATGATTTTTTAGGTTCAGAAATATCGTTGCTTTTATTTCTATCGTGATATTTTTTACGATTTAAAACTGGACTTAACGGATTATTAAGTAGGTTGTTTAGGCTTACTTTACGTTCACGTTTTTTTTTCGCTCTATTACTATTTTTTATTTCTGAGTCATCAGTAGCAGAAATTTTATTTTGAATATATTCTTGAATACTTTTGGTTCGCGCCCTTCCTAACGACGCAGAAGGATTACTGGAAGAGTCAGGTTCATATTTGTCCTTTCTGTATGGTAAAATATTGTTGATTTCTGGAAGGCTGTATTTTCTCGTTCTCAGAAAGTTTTCATTTTTGTTTTTTTTCTTTCTATCAGCAATATCATCAACAGAGCTTGCCAGTAATTTTGGAGACGGCGGTGGTAGTTTTTTTAATATATTTGGTTTATGATGTACTGCATTCTTTCTTGCTTGAGGCGCCATGCTAACTGGGGGCACAGTTTCACTAACTGGTGCACCAGCTTTATTTTTAATATTTTTGTCATCATTTTTTTCATTTGATTTAGACTGCGTATAATTGTTATTTACAAGTAATTTAGATTGGAATTTTTTTTGTAACTCTTTCACATCACCACTGTATTGATTTTCTTCCATTATAAATGACTCTTGCAGTTTATTTCTTACAATGTTAGTACCATCTTCTATCGAACTATTTCTACGGCGCGTATTTGGGTACCATCCATTGTTTGCGGTTTGATATTTCATTCCAGCAGATAGTTCGTCTACCGTTAAAATAGCAGGAGCAGACAAACTACGAACTACAGAAAAACGACCAAGTAATTTTATGTGTTGGGTTTCACTGTCGCTATTGGAAAACGAACTCTCAGCTTCAGAACCTAAGTCTTGCTCAAGTCTTTCCAACGGTCTTACTGACGACGTGGGGGAAGATAACGTCCCAGGACTAGGTATGCCGTCCGAATTTCCAAAGTCGTTTGAGTTCCTCGAGTAACTGTAATACGGTGCGTCACCTAAAACGACAACCTTAGATAAGAACTATATATCTTCAATTGAAGCTAAGAATTACAACGACACACAAAGAGATAAATATCAATGAATAGATTGATTAAAATAATAAATTTGATAGATTTGACTTATCCATTATAATATCAGGGTTTAAAAACAGATTATCCGTAAATTTCCATCACGCTCGAACCTTTTTTTTTTTATTGGTGCACAGAAAAAAGATTCATTAATTTCATTAGTGAAATTTTCTCCTTTATAGATAACAAGATTTAAATCTTCATTACTTTTAATTTTTCGTTATCTTGCAACTTGGAATGTAGTTTTTGTTTTAAAAACCAATTTATAAAATTAACTGCATCTTACTTCTGGTTGTTTGGAAGCTGAGAACAATATTTAATAATAAAAAATATTGTTCTCGAAAATTTTTCTATGAACCTAAACCTAATTAGAAATTTATCAATGATTCATATTACAATAATCAAAAAGGTTTATCCTATTTAAAGAATTTTTTTTTTAAACATTATCAATTTATAGATATGTATTACGTCAGTTTTTTACTAATTCAGTATTTCCGATTTTTCCAAAATCTCGTGTAATGTAATTCAACCCTTGTTAATCAGAGGCGCATTCATTTTCCGGTAAGACGAATAGTGCAAAGGAAATGAACATACGCCAATAATCATTGAAAAATGTTATTTTGAAAATAGACCCTTATATTTCGTCTAAATTTTTCCGTAAGTTCCTTCAATTCCTAGCTTATACTTGA
>JAUZNK010021491.1:4515-20702 GCA_035046665.1 Euphysa ruthae | reverse complement strand
TTAAATATCTTTCAAACATTGTAAAAAAAAACATCTTGTTTTCAAAATCTTCTAAAGAAAGTTTTGCAACCATATTTAAATAAAATCCTTGTTCTCCCTTTTAAAAATAGAAAGATATATTAATGAGGGTATATATCTTGTTTTTTTAAACCAAGTTTTGTTTTTTTTGTTGTTGATAGAACTGTTTTTTCATTTATTTTATTTTTTTATCATAAATCAAGTACAATAAAAGTATAGAATATTTTTATCATGCTATACATTTTAATTTTTTGATTTCTGAAAGGTAACTTTAATTTTATTTTCATACATTATGCACTTTTCTGCATAACCACTTTGTATGTCAAACTTTTTCTTTGTATCATTTAATGGGTAGTTGTTTCACAAAGCAGCTCCTTAAAATCAAACTCTTATTTCTTATAAATTTTTTTGATGATAAATTTGGTGTCCTTTAGTTATAACGTCTTGACTATCGTTTTAAATTATTCCCAGTATAGATAATAGTGGACCAATAGTCCCTATGGAAATTAATGCTATCATTTTGTTACATGTGGGGCTTGTTGAATAAACAAGTGAAGCATTGAACTTTTTAGCATGCAAAAAAGCTGCTCTCTTTCTCCTGTAAACCTTCTGTATAGAGACCTTAAAACTCATTTTCTGTATTATGAAATGTGATAAACACTGTCTTTGTTATGCAGTATAAACTGATTTATGATAATGGAATATAAAAAAGGATTTTAAATCATAATGGTAAAAATTTATATATATAATGAATGATTTAATTAACTTTGTATTGTTGATGCATTTTCTATCATCTAATATTAGCTAGCCTTTATGAACACTCCTTTTTATTTCATTTGAAAGGGTATGTATAAATGGTTGGCTTTGCTAGAGGTATTTAATACAGAATATGATTTTTTTTTTGAGAAAGATTGAACATGTGCACTACCTTTTTTTAACTGCAGTATAGTTCTGTAAGTTTAGAAAATTTTTGTGCATGACTGTTATTTCTACATGTTTTTGGTTAAATAAATCACTTTAACTATTTTGCTTTGGAAATAGATTTAATTTTTTGTTCTTTGCATTTTATTGTTGTAGATCAACAAGTAAATTTCATTGTTTAGAGTGAATATGGTGGAAACAACATGTGAGAATTTATTTTTATTTTCATAAGATATATATTCGGTTATCAATTTTTTTCAAATTCATTAAAAATCTGTGAAATATTTGACAATTGAAGGCTAAGTGATTAAAATAGTTCAGAAAAAGCTCCATGCCAGAAATCCCACTTAAAAGAAGCTTTCTGAAAAAATTTCTCCATAATTTTAAAACAAAAATCGTTCTGCCAAAAAGCCAATTTTTTCTGGAAACTCTGATTGATTCACAGACAAAACTCTCATTGTCTGAGGTGGATTTTAAAGTTATATAACTTAGAGGATGATTTAAGGAATTTTTGAAGAGTAAACAAAGTTCCCATTAAATACAAAGAAAATTCCAATAAACCTGCATCATTGTAACAAACAACAGATTACTTTAGTAAAATCCTGAGTCTGAGCTTGGCAAATGATTATTATAAACCAATCTGATTGTTTTGATAATCATCCTGTTAATAAACCACAACAGAAAATCAAAGAAAATAATTGAAAATAGAAATTCAATCAAAACATTCAATTATGACAGTTATGTTATGCAACATTATGTTAATCAGAATTAATACAAAACTCATTACAGTTGTCTAACATGACAAACAAAAATGTTCCTTTATCAGTTTGCCATCAAAGGATTTTACCCTTCTGTCTTTAAAACTATTATAGATAAGGCAATTAAATTTTGCATTGAACACTGTAAAGTTAAAAAACCTTTATTAATAAACAATGTAAAACTGGTGCTGGAAACCTTTCAATTGTAATGGCGGGAATTTCTGCTATTTTTCAGCAACAAGTCAAATATTTGACTGGGAGGAAATTTGTGAATTGATTGGATTATATTTTAGACTCACTGACTAAAATGATTACAAAAACTGTCTTTATTGTGACGCTGTTCTTATTATTTTTGCAATAAAAGTAGACATCAGATAGAAACGATTAAAAAAGGATTACTTGAAAGTTAATTCAAATTTTCAAGTAGAAATTTGCGTTAAATTTAAAGAAGTCAACATATTAATTTCACAAAAACTTCTTACCAATCATATAACAACCCAAACTATAGTCTTTTATATGTTAACACTGAGCTACCCTTGTAAAATTAAATTTTTAACCGCAGCACATAAAATTGGTCGAGTTACGTAAAGTCACGGCAACAAAAAATACTTTCAGGCTTTTCCTGGGAAATGAAAGAGAAAGAAAAAAAATTACTCCAAAATTATCAAAGTCTATTTTAAAAATAGTATAATAAAAGCCCACCTAAAAAGAGTCTTGGAGAAAAATTAAAAGTTATTGTTTTCAAAAATCTGGTAGAAATATTGAAGAAAAAAAAAATGTCATCATGAAAATAGAATTTTACAAATTAAAAATTCTGCTATGATAGTTGTTCATGTTAAAAATTACTTTTGTTAAAAATTATTTAGTTACAATAATAATTGTAGCTCAAATTTTTCCCGAATGTTTAAATCAATCTGCTTAGTCGGCAATTAATTCTATAAATTTATAAATTGGTTGGTTATTTAATTTTATAAAAATAGAAGATTTGTCTTAAACAATACTTTTTATTTTACTCCCAAGATTATTATTATTATTTTTTTTTTTTTTTTTTTTTATTATTTTATATAAAATCTCAAGATTTTTATTTTGTGTTTAAAAGTATGTTTGCAGATGTTTATGATAGAAATATTTTCACCTGTGAGGCCTGAAATCTGTCTGCACCTGCCTTCAACATTATTTTATGCAACATTTTAGTTTTATAATTCTCCATGTGTGAAGTTTTTTTTAATCTCAATTTTCAAACTATTTTAGTACTTATGTTTTTTTATAGTTTTCTCATAATTAATTAAAGCTTGCAAGAGTTTTCAGAGTAATTTATCTTTTCAGTAAAATAAAAACGCTTTTAAGTTTTCTCTACGCTTATTTTTGATTATTGTTTAATTGAATATCTCAATTCTTCTAAGAAAGAAAACTGATTCAGTCCTATGACAATCACTAAATTTTTTTTTCTTTTATTTTTTGAAGATTGTGTTAATAACTTCATTAGGCAGAATTAAGGTATTATAATAGTGTTATTATTATTATTGTTATTATATAATTATAATATATATTATAGTATATATTATATATATATATATATATTACAGTTATAATTGTATATATAATATATATTAAAATTATAATTGGGAGACTAAATATTCTCCTTGCATTTTAAAAATATCTCTTTTCTTTAGAAATAGTTAATTGTTAGAAAAAAAATTTTCCCGTAATTTTTCGATAAAAAAATACTTTTAAACACGGAAAGGGTATTGGTTATATAAATGATATATAAATGGTATGAGCTGCTTTCTTTGAAATAGATATATTTTAGATCATTAATAATAGATTGGATTTGAATAATTTAAGGACAATATTATTAGGTTTGAATTATTTAAGGAGTTTTTTCTTCATTTTCTGACATTTATTATTTATTATGTCCACTAAAGACTTGGTTTTAAGCCGCTAAATTATATTTACTATTCTTTCTTAATATGCTTTAAAACAAGGTTTATACCATAAAATTTCATGGTAAGCTTTTTGTTTTTAATAGTTCTTATTTATGCTGTTATAACACCTGTCAGTGTGTTAGTCAAGCTTTTTCTGAACTGGTTTAATTGCAACAGAATCTTAGTTAAGAAATGGACCTCTGTGGATTGCTTATCTGGATCAGGATTAAATGACATTTTCCATTTAAATTTAAATCTCATTCTAAAACAAGAGGCATGTCATTTGAAATTAATTTACATACTGATTCAATGTTAAAAATGATTAAAAATAGCAAAAGACCAAGAGCAGATTCTTGCCAGTGATTTTTAATATGTGTAATTAATAAGAAGTAATAAAATATCTCAGAAATCCTTAAAAACAGTTGTAAAAATAATAATATTTTTTGACACTTGCAATTTCTCTCAAAGAACTGTAAAAGAATTTTAAATACAATTTTTTATGCAGCTTTATCCTTCAAGTACATGTAGGGAATGATAATACAAAACAGCAATTTTATTTGGCTATTTTAAATTGTTTAAAATTTTGGTGTTTTTTTACATGAAATATTTTGTGAATGATAGGGATGGTTGAATCAGGCAAAATTCGAGAAAGAGAGAAATCCAAATTTTCATGGTTCAGAGAAGGACAGAATTATTTTTCAAGACTTTGGAGAGTGGGATATTTTCTAAATTAGATTTACTTTATGTGTTAATGAAAACCAAAAAACATAATGCTGAAATCCAGGAATTATAAAATCACAGTGAACTCCAAATAGAGAACAAATATTCAACTTTTGATTTAGTAGATATAATTGAAGGGAATTTTAGAAAAATATAGATATTGAAACAGAATTTCAAATTTCAAAAATTTTGTGGAGTCTATATGAGAAATAAGTAGAATTTTATGAGAATATAACACAAAATGAAATTTGACAATAGCTATTGCTTCATTGACATGTCAAAAGTTTATGATGATCTATCATTACGATCAATAACTCTTAGTTTTGAACTTTATGTTATCTGGTTTTAAAGTTGAAGCAAGGAATCATTCCTGTCCAGCTCAGAAATTTTTTAAACTAAAAAAATTAATGAAGAATTGGTAGCAACAGAGGCAATTGTAATGGTATTTGTTTTATATACCTATTATTACTGTTTCCAGGTTGTAATAGAAGTCAGCAATATTCTTACAAATGTTTGATATGGTTTTTAAAACCATCGCATATTGTCTTATTGATAACAATTTAACAGAATATCATAATTTTAATTCTGAGCTGCTAGGTAGGTTATAAAAGAATGATACATAATAAGCACTTTTTATTGTAAGATATTAATATAAAATTGATAAATAGTGTTCATTGCCGGTTTTCAGAACATTGTAATTGATTTAATGACTAAGCCATAGTCACTATGTTCGCGTTATAATCTAATAACAACCAACAAATTTTTAATTCTTGTTTTCAAAATTAAAAAAAAAAAAGTTTATATAGTTGTTAGCCTTGGGTGTCAAGTTTCCTAGTTTGTGCTATACATCATAAGAACCTATTTCCTGCCTTATCTTAAGTAGATTAGCTTTCTGTAATGAATTCTTGTTAACATTTAATCATACGATTAGACTCGCTTGCTACACAAACGTGTGATGATGATGACTAAAAAGATTGATTACCATCATAATTCCTATAAACAACTTTTTTTACATTAATAATTTTTTACATGGAAGCATGTTCGTTTATTAGGTGGTGACATTACTGCCAAATATTACAACTAAAGTAGATGATTATTTCCTAGCCAAGTGAACTGTCTGCGCCTGAAAATACATTGTATTTTCCATGTCCCACGTTTAGGTCTGGCTTATAAATAAATAAAACATTTTATATCATATGATAATAGTATAAATAATGCAATAATCATAACAAATTGAAATACCCATTACCTAAAAAATTACTACATTAATTACTATTATTTAAATATCCGATTGGTTAAATTCCATATGTAACCAAGTAAATAAAATAAAAGAAAAATTTGGCGATGAAACTGTCCGTCACTTTTTTTCTTTTTTTTCTTTTTTTTTTTTTTTTTATTGAATGGATTTTGAATGAATGAATTTTATTATTATTTTTTTTTTATTATTATGGAACAATGCAGAAGTCTGTAGGAGGATAAATTTATTTCTATGTTTAAAACAAGAACCATAGTTACACCTTATTTTACTTATTTTACAGTTAAAATAAAAACATGCAATCAAAAATTAAAATGAGTATTCTACTTCTATTGATAAAGCGCACATGTTTTGAGATAAACACGGGTGTTTTTACTTTAATATTTTTGATATGTCAATTTTTGTTGGTAGAATTTTTGTTTAACACAGACGTATTTTAAATTAACGATGTATTTTTTAGATAAACATGTGCTATGTTAAAAGATGAACACGTGTTTTATGACTATAGTCTTATAAAAAGAAGATCAATTATCAGAAATCCCATAATAATAAAATAATTTTCTGAATAGAAATGCTAATAACCAATTGAATTAAAAAATTGATAAAAGATCTGCTTGTACTGCAAGTATGGACTGTAGCATTTAATGAAAAGAGAAATGCCAAGAATTTTTTTTTTTTTTTTTTTTTTTTTTTTTTTTGTGTTCAAGAAGTGTTTTTTTGGAATTTTGGAATGATCAACAATTCATTCTCGGAGTCTTTTTGGAGTTCAATGCTTGATTGTTCTTGTTATTATTGTTATTTGTTATTAAAATGGATAAAAATGTTGCATTTTTGCAACTCTTAGAAGTAAGTTAGCCAGAACGTTTATTTGAGCAAAAAAGATTATTGATTCATAAATTTTAGCTTTATAAGACAAAAAATATGTTTGTTGATTATCTTCCCCGATATATTATCAAGAGTTTTTTATTTTATTTGGGCAAATTCTATATCAAATCAATGATAAATTTTTAGGAATATGGGGATAGGGGAGAGGCACCACCATTTTTCTACCCTCAATAGCACAAGTTCTAAGAAATTGCAGTTAAAATAGACAAGCAGGTTGCAGAAAATGTCCAAATATCACAGTGCACATTTCTATTACTTGGTAATACATATTTTTTTAATTCACATCGAAAATAGTCCTGTAGTTTAAAATATCTCTTGGGTATATTTCCCTTTCTCCATAAAATTCTTTGAAATCATAGAGAAAATTTCCAAATATCTTAAGTACATTTCCCTGACTCGGTAACACAAATTTCTTGTTTTGGTTATGCAAAAAATTATTAAAATTGCAGAGCTAAATAACACAGCTGTTCAGATGAAATCTAAGTTGTGATTTTTATGACCACCAAACCAGAAGTAAAATTGGTACTGATGTGCCTCTTTGCCTCTATAAAAACTTTATTTTTTTTATTTGCTTTCTTAATTGCATTAAGTGCTTTAGATTATCCATTAATTGCTTATCGGGAATACTTACAATATTTACAAAATATACATAATACAACAATATTTAACTTTAAAATGGTGTTCAATATTAATTGCTTGGTGTTTAGTGGAGCTTTTATAAGTTTGCAAAAAATAATCAATTTAGTTTCATCCGTACTGAAATAGATCCTAGGTTTTCTCTCAACAAATCAGCTGCATAAATTTTCGGAATCTAGATCTAGTTTAGTCTTTATTGCCTTAATGTTCTTATTTTGATACAAAAAAGATATGAATCCTCCACGTTTGGAATCAGATCACATGATAGGCAGACTAGCATATTATTAACATAAAAAAGATTGATGGTTTTATGACCATCACTCATTATTCCCCTAGGCAGTAGTATTGTTGGAAAAGTTAAGTCTACTATTTATCTAATGGGGTATTGAATCTGTTGTATAAAAAGCTTTCTAAAATTCTATAGGAATCATGCCAATAAGCAATTTGGAATCAAAATAAACAAAAAGTATTTGTTAAGATTTAATAAACTACAGATTGATTGTTTGTTGATGAAATGATTGATTATGAAAAACACTTTCTATTGCTTTAAAAATTATGGGCAACAATGGTAATGCCTTATAGTTTTATTTGTTCATTTTTTTAATTTTATATAATTGATAATTTTAGCCATCATAAAGTTGCTTGAAAAGGGCTATTAGTATGATAAGTAACTTCACTGTTGTTTGGAAATTTTCAATTATAAGGTCTTTTCCTGGTGTTCTAAAGTATGAAAATTTTGGTGGACTTTAAGAATTATTTCTTCCGTAATTAAAAAATTCTTTTTTTTTTTTAATTCAGGGCTTTGTAGAAAAATGTTACAAAAGTTTTAACAAATTTGCTTGAAAATTGTGGAGGTATTGATACCAAGTTATCTGCTAAGTTGGCGAAAAATTCCTTACATATTTCTGTCAAAAACCATTTGACACAATTTGATTTATAAGTTGAAGTGTGAAATCTGAATAGAATGTATGAATATCTTTGAATGTTCAATTAGAAAAATTTACATTTTGCAATACCCATAAATTTCAATTGAATATTTTTGAAATGAATAAAAATCTAAAAGTTTTTGAATACCTAGCAGGTCTTTTATTAATTTCTTAGTAATATGTTTTTTTTTTTTTTTTTTAAGAGAACATTTTCTGTTTTTCCAGCTGAAATCTCAATTGTTACTACGACTTGAAATATTTTTATTCCAACAAAATTTTCATTGCCTTCTCATAAGTTCCAACCACATAGTTGTGAAGTGCATGCAAGTAATGAATTTTTAAATACCTTATTCAGCTTTACTGTCTTTGTGCAGTGTATTTTGTATGAAATGTTTTCATTTTGTTTTTAGATACACATTTGAAAATGCCTGATTCTCCAGTTTCAATATCAACAGAATCACCAATTGTTACGTCTCCTGGTAACATTTCTATTGCAACAACCCAGCATGTTGACGGAAGGTCACCTATTAATATTGGAACTGCCCTTCCTAATGGTATTCATGCAACAAGTCCAAACCAGCCACTTTCTCCAGGTAGCTTTTTTTGTTCTGATGATCGCTAATCATGCAGGGCCCTAATTTCATGTGGTCGGTTTTGACCAAATTATTTTTTGTAACCAGTTTTTAGGCAGTTAAGCCATTATTTCCCTCATTCGCATGATGCAATTATGTTGAAAGAGAATGAAGATCTTCAAAATGGCTGTTGGAAAACTGAACATTGGTTAGCTATAAAAAGATATTGATGATTTTGTGACAAAAAAAAATGTTTTTTGATAATTTCCCAAACATAACCAATTTTTAAGAAGAAGGTTATGTTAAAATAATATTCAATGTTTATGTTTTTTATGCTGTTAATTTTTTTGATGGTATATTTTCAATCAAGAAGTTTACGTATGTATTTAATTTTTTTGTATATAGTACAAATATTTACGATGCTTATTTTTTATTATGTTATGATGTTTATTAATGTTAATTATTTTTTAAATCATTAAAAAGATCGGACTATATTGACCGTGCACAGATTTGGCAAATCACTAAATCATCTCGGTA
Organism: Euphysa ruthae; assembly: GCA_035046665.1. NCBI lineage: Eukaryota > Metazoa > Cnidaria > Hydrozoa > Anthoathecata > Corymorphidae > Euphysa > Euphysa ruthae. The sequence goes on along the minus strand of JAUZNK010021491.1, from coordinate 11,549 downwards.
GTGCAAAAATGCAAATTGATCCAACCATTTGGGGTTGAACGCTCTCCTTTGTCTTCCTGTATCTCTCATAGGAAACTTAATCGATCTTGGTTGGTGTGGTTTTTCAAAGAGATTGTAAATAGGCGAAGAGCTCTTCTCAGAATTTGTGGATGGTATTGGTGTACTTTCCTGCTCAATAATTGTAGAGGGTGAAGCACACTTGTGATTTGCGATAATTTGTTGTTTTGATTTTTCTCTTTCCCTGCAAAAAAACTTGATTGGTTGATTACTTTTTATTCGTGTTGATCTTTTTATAAAGTTACACATTTTTCATGTTTATCAGTTGGAGAAACTGTCAAATATGTTCTTTTACTGAAAGAGATTCTTGAAGATGCTTATAAGCTAACAAAACTAGTGAAATTTCCATCAAAATGGCAAACAGCACTCAAAAACAAAAAAACAAGACCTAAAAATTGAAAACTTGAATCTTAATGGACGTTGTTCACCATCTGGAAAACTTAACTTACGGCCAACATGCTCTATTGAGTCAAATTTTCAAATTAGCCCAATACTGCTTTATAATTCCAGCAAGTAATTCTACAATCGAACCTGCATTTTGTCCTATGAGGCGAATAAAGGCCTATTTATGCAACACAATTAGCCAAAACAGACTAATCTAATTTGAGCCTCAGTTTGCATGAAGAAAGGCTAGATTCCCTTGACTTAAAGTTAATTTTGAACTACTTTCTTGACAATGTTGATTGAAGAAAGCTCGTTTTTACACAAATTTCAATAGTTAACATTTCTTTTCTTGGTTATTTATAGGCCTTTTATTGCTTTAAAACTAAATTAATCATGTTTCTTTTTAATTATTTCCGCCTTCGATTTTTTTAGGTGAAAGTTGACAGTTAAAATGAAAATGAAATATGATATGAACTCTTTGCATATTTTTAAAATTTTGTGCCTTTAAAACTTAAAACTTAAAAATGAGGTAGAAATGAAAAACCATTTTTGGATACCTTCATAGATAAAAAAATGGAAGAAAATTCAATTTTAAAAAACATGAATGCGTTTGGAAGTGGTAATTTTTAATGGCAAATATTTGAACACAGCAAAATCATTTGATCTGATGACAATCGCACTCAATCATCTTTGAAATTTTGCCATGCTATTTATGTGCCTGATAAATTCATAGCTAAGTGTGTACCAATTATTCACTGTGCAGAAAGTATGTATAATTGAAAAGTGTACATTCATAATATGCTGTCTACAGACCATGACTTATTTGTTAAAATTCTTTCTTCTTTGTTGATGAATCAGCTCTTCTTTTATTATTTTTGCGCAGGATTTTGTAATCATTGCCTGTACACTAATTATTTTTTTAAAGGCATGCCTCTACCGCCTACATGTGGAGCAAGGCAGCTAAGCAAGTTGAAAAGGTTTTTAACTACACTCCAACAGTTTGGTTCAGACATCTCCCCAGAGATTGGCGAAAGAGTGAGAGGCTTAATAGTTAACTTAATTGTAAGTATAAGTTATTTTGTATATAATAGTTTTGATGCCCTAAACTTTGTTCTAAAAAAAGATACTATGAATTTACTCTTGTGTGCATTTATATTCCACGCATATTGTTATGGTTTAAGAACACAAGTTTTGGCTTCCTTAATTATATAGGCAAGATAATTATAAGCTACAGAAGTTCTGAATAAGAATGAACTACTTATTTTTTATTTAAAAGGTTTTGTTTATTAATAGTTCGTTTTTCATTTAGCAGCTAAATACGAAAAAGTGAAAAACTATTTAATAAAGCATAAAGACAAAATTTTTTGTAAAGTATCTGAACTAAAATATACTAAAATACCATTGAGCTATACAGTAGTTTCATTTAGCTAGAATAGTACCAATTCTCCCTTGAGGTAATTGGGGTTGAAACATTTAAAGGCGTCGAGAGATGAAATTTTTTATTAGAACAGCTCCTGTTGGAGAGATTACTTTTCTCTTATTTTTCATTTTTAGACTCCCAGCAAGTTTTAGATCATGGCGGTTTTGGAAGAATTTTTAATTTAGAAATATAGCTGTATGGATTTTTTTAGGACTCAGTTTAAAATTATCATCTGAGAGGGTAACATTTCTTTTGTTTGTGTGATCTAACAACCATTAGAGTGAAGTTTATCCAAATTTAAATGCTTTAATATTTAAATTATTCTAAAATTTTAGCTTTTTTTTTTTTTTTTTCAAAGATTCTCTTTATTATCAAATAAATCGTGTTTTGAGTGTTTGTATCAAGGTCAATCTGTTTGTTTTTTAATAAATAATGTTTTTATCCAAATTTATCAAACCTAGTCTGATCATTTGTGCTGACATGAAATATGATAAGGTCAAACTCAGTTGCAACTGAAGATATTGCATTGCTAAACATGTTCAAATGTGCTGCGAGTGAGATTTTATTTTTGCATTTAAATTTTTACAGTTAAAAAGTTTTCTAGAACTTAACTATAACTATTGAGTCCCGCAATGCCAAAACCCTTTTTCTCCAGAGTTTTTAAAACAGTATTTGTCATATCTTTAATGTTTAATGAAACTACAAAATTTTTAAGGCTGAACAACGGTTGCCATATTAAATAAAAAATCTATTAATAATATATTAACAATATTCTAACTTTTATAATTTTTGTAAGATGCTCACTCCTTAATCGTGAGCATATTTTAATTGTTTGCTCCTAGTTATTTAAATTCTTCTTCATTTTTCTTTTCTTTTTTCAAAACCATCATTAAAAATCTTCATTCAACCAAAACTTCATTTTATATACCTGGTATAATAAAGCGCAAGTCAGTTAATTAATAAATAACATGGCTCAACTTTCTTATTGATATTTTTCAAATCTTCAATTATACTGTATTTCCTAAATTAAGATGCTATTTGTTTATATTTTACCTGATTTTTTTTAGAATAATGCTATAACAGTTGAAGATTTCCACCAGCAATTGCAAGATACAACCAATTTTCCACTGAGACCTTTTGTTATTCCTTTCTTAAAGGTGATATTCTCTCTGTTAAATTTCTGCTGAGAAAGTTGTAATGTTATTTGAAAATTGTCAAGGTAAAATTACTGACAACTTAAGATCAAATATCATCACCTAAAAGTAAACTTTTTTAGATTTATGTATGTATGAAGAACCATTGAAGAAATTTTTTTCTCAACATGCAACATGCTGGAAGTTTTGGTTTTATCGTAACTGCCGTTGTGTTTTAACACTATTACTATGAGCTCATTGTCTGACTTATATAGTCATCTGTCAAAAATTCTGGCTCTCTAACAAGGTTATTTTAGCAAATTAAAAATTTTTTTTTTTTTTTTTTTTTTTTTTAATTATTTTAAGAATAATGATTTTAATACAAATGTAAATAATTTGGAATAGTTGTCGATCCCTCTTCATTAAAAGTTATTTTGCTTATTTTCCAAGGGTCCATTTGTTACTAGTATTTTTTTTTTTTTATCTCAGACCAATCTTCCTCTACTGCAACAAGAGCTTGTGAATTGTGTTCATCTGTCAAAGCGCTCACCTCGCCGATATATGGCTTCCACAAATGAACCATTGACAGAGAGAGATAGAGAACGAATAAAAACAGAAGTCGAAGAATTTGGTTTTGAAAGGCTTGCTGGAGAAAAGCGAAAAACTGAAGTTGAAATAAGGTTGTTAATTATATTTTTTAATGAAGTATGTTTCATCCAAACTGTACCAGGTAACTCAGCCTTTTTTCCAACAAGGTTTATGTCTGTAAGCAAATATTGTAATTTTCTTCCAGCATTTGGACGCATTTTTGAAATTGAAAAATGTATTTATTTTTTATTGGAAAATAATTTATTTGCATGTTATTCTTTGTTATTATTTCTGTAATTTTCTTGCATTCAAAAAATTTTTTTGACCTTATACCTTAAAAATGCATAGTATCTGTCACTTGGCCACCATCTAAATAGACAATTTATACAGCAGAATTGAGTTGTTCTATTTCTGTCGTTGTCTTTGTTGTTTTGTGATATTTCTTTTATCATTCAAAAGGATGCAAATAATTATATAGCTAACCAGCTGTAGAATTATATCAATTAAAGTTTATCAAAGAAAAATTTATCTAGTAGTTTTTGTTATCAAAAAGAGGTGTGGTAAAATGTTTCAAGCTATATTTTTTTTATATTTTAGATATAATTAGATGTGATACCTTTTTAAATATTCATAAGCTTGGTTTTGTCTTGAAATATAAATCAAACCATAAAACGTAAAATGGAGACATTTTGATAATTTTGCACACTTTTAATAAATTTACAAAGTTAAATTTTTAGATGAAAAATAAATTCATATTTCGTTGAGTTGAAAATTCTGAAGATTTCTGCTGTATGAAAAGTCGTGCAAGCATTCTAAAAGTTTGTTAAGGTTTGATAAGGCACAGATTCCTGAGTTTTGTCTTGAAATATAAATCAAACCATAAAACGTAAAATGGAGACATTTTGATAATTTTGCACACTTTTAATAAATTTACAAAGTTAAATTTTTAGATGAAAAATAAATTCATATTTCGTTGAGTTGAAAATTCTGAAGATTTCTGCTGTATGGAAAGTCGTGCAAGCATTCTAAAAGTTTGTTAAGGTTTAATAAGGCACAGATTCCTGAGTTTAAGTCTTCAAATATGATTTCTTTTTTTGATTTTTCCCAAGACTAAAGAAGTGCCGTTAATATGGCATGAGTTTTTTATACTATTATTCAGTGAGTAACTCACTGATTATGGCTAAAAATTATTAGGAAATGGATATAAAGTTTAGGCTTCTTATAATTTATAATTTTTGTCAAAGAGTTTTTTAATTAGAAATACCTATTGTGATGTGGTACCACATATCTTGTCTGAATATGCCATATTGCAGGCTATTCTAAGATAGCAAAACTTATTCATTTTGTGTCATGATTTTGACTTCTCACATGCTTTTTCTCTTTTTAAATATTTTGTGTTGATATTTTATAGGCCAAAAGAAAATGGTCACCACATGGATTCAATTGGATCGTCCCCTAACAAAAGAAAATGCTTGAGTATGTTTTATGTTTCTTTCGGTATTTGTGTGCACACATGGGATATATTTGACTCAGTTTTAATGCATTGTAATGCGCCACTTAGTTTTTCCCAATCTCAAATATTGGTATTTGGTCAATTTTGTCATACATGTTAAATTTTTTACAGCAGAACATTGTAAATACCAGTTAAGAGTCGGGCAACTGAATTGGTTGGTAATTCTCTCCGTATGTTGTCACATTAAAACAATAAAAGGGTTTGATTCCTATATAACTTTAAGCTTGGTGTTATTAACCCAAACGTTTTAAATGAACTAAAAGGATGTCTTTTTAACTTTTGAGGAAATAAACTTTATTTGTATTTTTTCTTTCGTGGTTTTATACATTGTAACTTCAAGTTTAGAAAATTCTTGGATGTCTTTAAGCTTTATTTATTTACTCTACCTCACGTACAGTCTGCTGTAAATATCGAGTTTTCAGTAAATAAAGAGCTGCTTGTTGAAAACCGACAATTTCCTCTGGTCAGTCAATGAATTATTAGTCACTAATAACTGCAATGTATAATATTATTGTAATTAATTGTTGCATAATCACTAACAGTGATTATATAACAAATTATGGAAAGTCTATTGTCAAACTGCCATTAACCACTGCTTTGTTAAAAAGCTGTCAATTAGCGCATTCAAGATACACTACAGCGCTGGACAAGAAGAAATACTTTCACAAGTGAAGGATCATTAAAGGAAACTTTAGCATTGAAGACATCGCTGAGGTTAAAGAGAAAAAGAGAGCTCTACTCTAGAAGCACCTATTCAGAGCCTAGAACCTTACTTTATTGACCAAAGCAAAATCTTTCAGAGTTATAGCCCATGAAAAAAAGGAAACGTCTTCTCTTGAAATTGTTTTGATATAATTAAACAAAGAGCAGAACAAATCTAATCTTCCAAATGTTTGACTGCTTAATATGATATGTTGTACTAGTTGATTTGTTCTGTTGCGTTTTTTAGGCCATAATTCATAAACATTGAAAACAAGCTATTAATTTTAAGTGTTTATACCATCACTTTAGTTTGTTTAGTTTTGCTTTCCTGTAATTTATGATAGCTGTATTTACTTTGTTAGCGCCTGCGTTTGATGGTGATGGCTGTGCCTTTGTTGACCAGCTTATGGAGAGCATGAAAAATGATACAGACGAATGGAGAAAACTTGAAACTGTAAGTAGAAACTTTAAATATACACACACAGAGCCTTGAAAAGCTCCTGGTCACCAGTAAATGAGAATTTCAAATTTTATGCAGAGCTGAGCTAACTTGTAGCTAACTAGCATATTATGTTTATTTCTCAGTTTTGATAAAGTGAAAGTAAACTCTGTTTTTTAACTGATTATAAGAAAGTATCTATGATATTAGCCTTATTCACGCACCCTCATACTTGTATTTAAACAATCTAACCAATCGTAATTAGTTCTTAATTTTATTTACATTATGAAGTAGTGAAATACACGTCAACGATTGGATCATGCAATTGGATCATGACTACAAAGATATGTCTTTTTCATGAAATATAATCATTTTATTAAACAGAATATTTGCGCATATTAAAGAATTATTAAATGAACTAGCTGTATACCCGACAAATTGATTGGATTATTAAATGAACTAGCTGTATACCCGACAAGATTGATTGGATTATTAAAGAACTAGCTGTATACCCGATAAGATTTATTGGATTATTAAATGAACTAGCTGTATACCCAACAAGATTTATTAGATTATTAAAGAACTAGCTGTATACCCGACAAGATTGATTGGATTATTAAATGAACTAGCTGTATACCCGACAAATTGATTGGATTATTAAATGAACTAGCTGTATACCCGACAAATTGATTGGATTATTAAATGAACTAGCTGTATACCTGACAAATTGATTGGATTATTAAATGAACTAGCTGTATACCCGACAAGATTGATTGGATTATTAAAGAACTAGCTGTA